>ML330576.1:0-77634 GCA_005239505.1 Nicotiana paniculata | reverse complement strand
TATATATATATATATATATATATATATATATATATATATATATATATATATGTATATATATGCGCTATACCCACCAATTATTGTGGGTCAGTCAATCACGCAATATAGCGCATGGATTGCGTGCTTTGACAGACAAACGTGCCGTTAAGGTATAACACATGCAATCCATATGCTATACATAAAATGGTCATAGGTTGTTTTTTCACCTATTTTGTGCTTTGAGTCCAAAAAAATCACACTTTGGTTTCAGACTCCTTATTTTGGTACTATATTTGGTCGTATGGATTAATGATGCAAAAACTTAAATGGTTAGAGAAAACATCTTTATTTACTTTTCTTTTCACAATAATAGAAAAAACAAAAATAAGCATGAAATAAGGATAAGAAATTCCGTGTCCAAGTTTGAAAGATGGTGGTGGATAAGAGAGTGAACCACATATTAAGCTATAGGAAAACATGGGTTTTGCCAGAAAATGTTAGACATGAATAGAGCATCAAAATCCCAGATTGGGAGCACGAGAAAGTTTGAATGAATAATCCTTCATTCATCATTTATTCTTATAAGTCCATATAATATTGATTTTATTGGAAATGTTGTGTCCTATACTTTTATGAGATAATGGGAATCAGAATCATTGCCCCAAAAGGACCATTCTCACTTCTTAGTTTTATCATGCAAACTTCTATCATAAGTGTAACGATCCGACCGATCATTTTGAGCTCAAGCACATCATTTGGTGTTTTGAAGCCTTGGGTTTCTTCACTTCATGTATTATGACTTGTACGCATAGTCGGAATTGAATTTTGGGAAGTTCAGAGTTGATTCGAATGGAAAATTCTCAATTCAGAAGCTTTAAGTTGGAAGGGTTGACTAAGGTTTGACTTTTGAGTAAACGACCTCAGATCGGAGTTTTGATGGTTCCATTAGATCCGTATGGAGATTTTGGACTCGGACGTATGCCCGAAGTTTCATTTGGATATTTCTAGAATGTTGTGGCACTAATTTGAGAAAGTTAGAAATTTGAAGGTTTAAAATGTTCGTAGATTTCACCGGGAGTTGACTTTGATGATATCGGATTCGAATCGTGATTCCGGAAATTTGAATAGTTCTATTATGTCATTTAAGAATTGTGTGCAAAATTTGAAGTCAATCGAAGTTGTTTTGGTATGAATGGACATTAGTTTTCCAATTCAGAAGTTCAAAAGCATAATATGTTTGATTTGAGGTGTGATTCATTGTTTCAATGTTTATATGTGTGATTTGAGGCTTCAAGTAAGTTCGTATCGTGTTTTGGTATGTTTGGGTGGTGTCCCGATGACCTGGGGTGTGTTTGGGGTGAGTTTTAACAAGTTTGGGCATTTCGGCACTTTGATGATGTTCTAGATCGAGTGAAGTGCGAAGGGAACATTTTGGAGTGCTGAGGCAAAGCCTCATGTTTGGCCACAAACTCCTAGAGTGCGGGGGCAATGGAAAATGTGCTGACCGCAATGGTGGAAATCCGCAAGTTTGATAGTTTGACTTCGAAAGCTTTTATTTTTTAATCTATAAGGAATTTGGAGATGATCCAAAATTAAAAGTTGTAGCACTTTGCATCTAGTTTTCAGGAAGTTAAACCAATAATTATTTGGTAATTCTTATCGAGAATTATGATCAATTACTAAATCCTAGTAGTGCAGATGCTACTGAAGTGCGGCCGCGCAATTTGGATCGCGGCCGAAGAACCTAGAAGTGCGGACCACAAAAAAATGTGCGATCAACACTGTGGGAGATCTGATTATGTACTTTAAATGCGAGGGTTAGAGCATTATTTCACATTTGGACTTTGGGAGCTCGAATTGAGGCGACTTTTCGTGATTATTTCAAGAAATTCATCGTTTCATTAGTATTTTGAGATGGAAATTTTGAAAAAATTGTAGAAACTTCATAGGCTTTAATTTGAGGATTTTAAGGTTGAGTTGTGATTGGATTTGACTAATTTTGGTATGGTTGGACTCGTGCTTGAATGGGTTGTCGAATTTTATGATTTTTATCGGGTTCCGAGAAGTGGGCCCCCTCGTTGACTTTTTGTTGACTTTTTGAGCGGAGTTGGGAAGTTTTATAATTTTTTAAATTATTCGCATTGGAATAGATTTTGATTGATTTTCACCTTGTTTGACTAGTTTCGGATCGATGGACATTCGTTTGAGGTTTTAGAGAGGCGTTGGAGCGGTTATGGAATTTCGGAGCGAGGTAAGTCTCATGTGTAACCTTGTGAGGGGAAACTACCCCTGGGTGATATAATTGTTATGTGCTACTAGTTGTTAGGTTCTTCGTACGCATGAGGTGAGGAGAATCCACACGTGGCTAAAACATGTTTATGTCCGGGTAGACGTAGGACTTTATCATATAATATTGGAATTATTTGAACTCATTATGCTGTCTTAATTAATTGAATTCATAATTGAAATTTTTTTAGAAATATATTGCCCTAACTCCGTTATACACTTTCCACGATAAAAGTGTAGTATAGTACTTTTATCTTAACCAACTCTCAAGTTTTAATTCATTTGGCCATTTAACTATTTGAAGCAGTATTTACTCCAACTCTCATGTAACGACCCGCCTGGTTGTTTTGTGCTCTAGCGCACCGTTCAGCGGTTTGAAGTCGTGAGCAGCTCCATTTCAGGTATTATGACTTGTGGGTGTGTTCGGAATTAAATTTCGGGAAGTTTAGAGTTGATTTGGAAAGAAAATTCTCATAAGCCTTAAGTTGGAGAAATGGACTACGATTGGAATTTTAAGTAAACGACCTCCGAATCAGGATTTGAAGGTTCCTACAGGTTTTCATGATGATTTCGGACTTGGGAATATGTCTGGATCGGGTTTTGGATAACCCGGGAACGTTTCGATGCATATTGTGGAAGTCAGCATTTTTGAAGAATTTCATAAATTTAGGCTTGAAATACATTTCTGAGTTATTGATGTCCGTTTGGGATTCCGAGCCTGGAAACAAAATCGTATGGTGATTCTGGAGTTGGGAGCGCGATCGGAAGTGAATTTGGATGTCCGTAGATCATTTTGAAGTCATTTGGCTAATAATAGAAATTTGAAGGTTTTTGAGAAATCCGACCGGAAATGAAAGTTTTGATATCGAGGTCGGAATGCGATTTCGGAAGTTGGATCAGGTCCGTAATGTCGAATATGACTTGTGTGCAAAAATTGCGGTCAATCGGACGTGATTTGATAGGTTTCGGCATCAGATGTAGAAGTTGGAAATTTCTAAGTTCATAAAGTTGAGATTTGGGGGCGATTCGTGGTTTCGATGTTGTTTGATGTGATTTGAGGCCTCGAGCAAGTACGCATTATGTTTTGGAACAGGTTGGTATAGTTGGACGGGGTCCCGAGGGACTCGGGTGGATTCCGGGTGGTTAACGGATCAATATTTGAAGTTGAAGAAAGCTGAAGGTTGCTGTCATCTGGTGTGACCGCACCTGCGAGGCTTTGGCCGTAGGTGCGGAGCCGCGGGTGCGGTTAAGGACGCCGTAGGTGCGGCTAAGGACGCCGCAGGTGCGAAATTGGGTTGGAGTCAAGGAGGCCACAGGTGCGGGAGATTTGGGCGCACATGCGGAAGCGCAGGTGCGATAAGGGGACCACAGGTGCGGAAATCGTCCTGGGCAGAATGTTTTAAAACAAGGATTCTTGGTTCAGTTTCTTCATTTCTTCTTGGTCTTAGGCGATTTTGGGAGGCTTCAAAGAGAGGATTCCTTCATGCAATGTCAAGGTAAGTAACTCCTTCATGCTTCTAAGTTAAATACAAGATTATATGCATGGATTAGGCATGGAAATTGGTAGGAATTTGGGAAATTATTGAAGAAACCTAGAAAATGGAAATTTGGATTTTTAGCCACGAATTGAGCATGAATATTTGAGTAAATTGTATATTTGAGTTAGTAAGGCTATGGGTAGAATATATCTTCGAGAGATTTCGGATTCCGGGCACGTGGGCCCGAGGGCATTTTGGTCATTTCATTGAGCGGGGTTGGGAAAGTATATAATTTGAATTTGTTGTGAGTATTAGGATGAATTTTCATTGCTTTGCCATTATGTGATAATTTCAGAGCGTTGTGCGTCCGTTGGAGTCGTCGAAAGGGCTTGGAAGCTGGTATTGGAATTTCGGAGCGAGGTAAGTCTCCTTTCTAACTTTGTGAGGGGTAATTGTCCCCCTAGGTGAACTAAGTAAGTATATTCTATTATCTTCGGGGGATACGTACGCACGAGGTGACGGGAGTCCGTTCGTAGCTACTATTATGCCATGTTCGGGTAGCCTAGGACCCACTAGCATGCCTTACCTGTTGTACTTGTGGTCTTGCCTGTGCTATTAGACTGCTAATATAATCGAAATTGTAATTTAATGACTAAGGAAGAATTAGAGTTTATTTTCTAAATCATCTAAAAAGAGAATTTATTTCCTTTGCGGGCAATTGTACTTTTGAATAGGGTTGTGTTATTAAACCTTTATATAAAATCGTCAAGTGAATTTCGAAAAAGGGATTTAAATACTATTTGTGGTTTTTCAAAAGAGAAATCTGCCATTTACTTGAGTATTTGTGTTCCCGACGTATTCGGGGTGGATTGTTGATTGTGCATGTCTGCATGTGATCGCTTTGTAATTTACATTCTGCGAGCGGAGTATTATTTCTCTTACTCTCATGGGAGCGGGATGTACGCCACAACGGATTTAAAATGCACTTTTGGTACGGGCCGTTCGATCCTCGGAAGCGCACAAAGTTGATATTTATGACGGCTCAGGCCAGTTGTCCTTATCCCGTATGCGCATGCTAAATTGTTAAATGTTTTTCATGATTTTTGAAGCGATAAGATATTTGGGGGAAAATAAAGAAGAAATTGTGGATTTATGATAATTGGGGGAAAACAAAGAGGAAATTGTTTATTTAAGATATTTTGGAAAATAATGAGAAAGTGGTAATTGGTTGTTTATTTCCAGTATTTACTTGGATTTCAGTGCCTTATATATATGCTGTTTTACTACCTTCACATGCCTATTGTGTTCATATTATACTATTAATCAATTTGCTGGCCCTTAGTGAGTGTCTAATTCGACCTCTCGTCAGTACCTCTCTGAGGTTAGGCGGACGACTTACTGAGTACACGCTGTTTTTGTACTCATGCTACACTTGCTGTGCATTTTATTGCACAGGTACTTTCATAACAATGTGGAGGATTCGGAGACTTAGGCGAGCTGCATCATCCGGAGGCGATTCGTAGCTGACATAGTCTCCCTCGTACGATATTTATTTTTATTGTAAATTTCCTTGTCCAATTTTTATTTTGGACATGCTTTGTGATGATTGTACAAATTCTTAGAAATTACTCATGTACTTGTGTTGGGATATATTTGTCAAAGTGTAGTATTCAAACCACTATGTTTAAATTAACAGTTTATTTGGTTAATATGTAATAAAGTGAAAGGAAATGATTTTTTTATAAATGTTAAACATAAATTTATTTCGACTAATTAATGATTGGCTTGCCTGACAATGGTGTCCGGTGCCATCACGACCTTAGGGATTTTGGGTCGTGACAATATGGTATCAGAGCACTAGGTTCCCTTAGGTCTCACGAGTCATGATCAAGTCTAGTAGAGTCTTGCGAATTGGTACGGAGACGTCTGTACTTATCTTTGAGAGGCTACATGGCTGTTAGGAGTACTTCCCTTCTTGATTCCTCATCGTGCGATTTGATTCCTTTGAGGCTTATGCGTATGTTCATTCCTACTCAATCTTACGCGTCGCGAAGCGCTTGCTATGAATCGGGAAATTGAGGAATTGAAGGGTGCCACAGATGTAATTCGAGATGTTTCCATGTGTAATTGGTTGGGGCTATTGTTATGGCCCTACAAAAGGATAATATGTTGTTTTAGCTCAGTAGCTATGTTTCTGAGAGCCTTAAGGCTATGCTCAGGTAGTGATGATACATGCGATTGGTTATCGTGTGATGTCTATATGATGATAGAATGCTTGCCCGTATGTTGGGGATGATGAATGGTTTGAAGGAAGGTCTTCTCAGAGTGTGATTTTGATATTTCGGTATTCTAGTGCCGGCAGAGGAAAGGCATTTGGGTTATGAATGGTCCGGTTGGGGTTGATAAAGTAGTAAGACTTGGTATCTTCAAGTGAGATGGGATATGCACATGTGACGTGTAGTCATTGTCATTGATAGAATGGAGTGTGTTAAGTTTGGCGGTGCTATGGTTTCTTCGGTTACGTGGGGTCAGAGTATTGAGAAGAAGTATTGAAGAATGCGGTTGGCAGAGATCGTGAGGCGCGGTGGTTCAACACCGGATAAGTGTTGATAATGAAGGCAGCTAGATAAAGATGATCTCCGGAAAGCTTGAAGTCGTGGTGATCTGCTGGTTTAAGAGCTACAGAGAATGATCCTGAAGTGAGGCTAGGCGGTGGTTCCATTTCTAGGAGGCCAGGTGTAAGATGCGGAAGTCGAGCAGTCGCAAAGTGGGGGACCGACAACATAGCTTGGAATTTGAAGGGCGTAAGATGGGGTATTGAAGTCGCAGAGAGCATGCATTTCAGCGTCGTTGGAAGGTGTCCGCGGGTGGTTTCCACATGTGGGTTATCTTCTGTGAATAGGTTAGCGTTGGCGGGGTTGGCAGGTTTCGGTGAGGGGTTCTAGTGGATATTCGATAGGAGGCGGAATGTGTGAATAATGCTAGAGAATTTTAGTATTTAGGGAGTGCTAGCAAGAGGATATGGAAGAATTGGAAAGATTGATTGAGATAGATCGCGTTATCAAAGGAGAAAGGGTCTCAGCAGGGTCTAGAGTGGTGTAAGGGGTAGCTTCAGGCTAAGTGGGGGAGTCCCACCATCAACAGTTGGGTTGCAGGATTGTGTTATCATAGGGTTGCGGATTGTTGGCGTGTTAGAAAGTTGTTACAGCTAAGGGAAAGGAGTAAAATGGTAATTGTGCGTGGGATTTGATGAATATGTGCAAAAGTTGGCCCTGTCGGGCCAGGGTTAGGCTTTGGAAGATTCAAAATTTTGCTTAAGGCATAGGTGAGTTGTCAGGATAGTGACTCATTCATGTATTTCATTGAAAAGGGTGTTCATGTGCTAGGTGAGCCTTGGAGTTGATTGTATTCGGGACCAGTCAGAGTGGGTGAATCTCAACACCGGTCCTAGTGAATTCAAAAGTTAAGGATGCGGTGTTTAAGGGTTTCAGGCAGCAGTATGATCGAGAATCGAGCTTTTGCATAGTAATTTCTGAGAAAAAGGAGGATGGTTGGGATGTTCTATGATATGTTTCAGCATGCAGGATAGTATTGGAGGAGTGAGAGGAATAAACTCTGGATTGTAGAAAGATTATCAGAAGGGTATGAGACGGGTTGTAGGATTTAGGCAGCATAGTCTCGTGAATCAAGGCCACTTGGGATGAGTGAGGGTTGAGTTTGCTATGAGTTGAAGGAAGTTGCTATTATTCCTGAGGCATTGAATATGATTAAAAGCAAATAGATTGATTAGCCATGGTTGAAATGGAATGTTTACGACAGTGATCAGTTCTTTTGATGTGCTTAAGTTATGCATGTGGTTTGTGCCGGTGCGTGCAGGGCTTGTCGGCCGTCGTAACAAATTTCATGTGGGAGCATTTGAGTGCTATGGCCTGTCAGGTGTAGGCGGACCCCGAAAGGGTTATGGTGGTATAGAATACTTCTTAAGGATTTGCATGTTGGGTGATTGTGGGAATTCACTCGTGTGTTGAGATGGTACTCTTGAATTGAGTTAAGTAAAAGGTTTCTATATGATGAAGTGTTCACCCTATTGGTAGTTCAGAAGTTATGATGGAATTCTTGTGCTACCTCATACTGGAATGTTAGGTGCGGTAAGCAGTATGTAACTGGGAGTACGAATCGAGATTGCGGTTCGATGTTAATAAGGATGTCATGAGCTCGGAAGAGCAAGAAAAAGTGATTTGAAAGTTCAGAGTAAGCTGGTGTTATCTTCAGTGTCGCCTGAGATTGATATTCGGTGAAAGAGGCTTTGTACCCTAGTTATGGGTTATTGATTTGTCTTACAACATAGTACGACCAGTGTTGGATGTGCAAACTTTCTACCTTGTATGGAAGGTCGAGGAAGCGTGACCGCGAAAAGATTATATAAAGTGTGACATGTAGTCACTTGATGGATTGAAGGTTTGGACTGAGTGTAACGAAGTGCAATGTTGTGTATCTGAGAAGTTATGCCTGAAAGGCGTTCAATTCATTTGGTTGTGGATTGTGGGGTGTTTGTCCCGGCTATGATGGTTGTTCTTTCATATTATGAGAGAAAGTGGGTTAATGTGGACCCAGGTAAAGCTATTAGCCTAGTTTGGTGCGAGCAAGGTAGGCTCGATGTTTGTGGATGGATTTAAATATGAGTATGGGCTCCGTATGAGCCAGGCATGTTCATTTCAGTAGAGCGCTTTTCATGGAAAGGTATTAGAACAACGGATGTTGTTCTGTCTTCGTCGAATTCATGTGTTATTATGATTGTGCCGTGTGGGTTGTGAAACGGCTTGATAATTTCCTATGTGTTGAGGTCCCACGTAGTGGGGATGTTATGTGAGCAGGATAGCTCTTGAGATCCAGAGTGTATATATATATATATATCGCACCTCAGTTGTGCTTGAGTTTTGTAAGCATATGGCTTTATCAGTCTCCCTAGGATGGCATTATGCACTTAGCGTGCTTATGATCAATATTCAGTAATTTTGTGTAATAGTGAGCAATTCAGCTCCGTGTATATTTCCTTATGTGAGTTTTATGATGGGATCGGGTGGCACGCCGACACATGTATGTTATTTGGATCGGGTTGCACGCCGCAACAGTGTGATAATGAGAAGGGTTAATATGCATTTATTTTTCTTGTGTTTTATTTCCTAATTTCTGAGAAAAGTTCATATTAGTTGCATGAGTTAAATATTCCCTTCCTGAGTCATTTATTATTTATCATGTTCGAGTTATGGCCTATTGGCACAATGTGATATCATGTGAGGCTGTTGGTCAAGTTGGGGTGATTTGTTGTCTGAGCAGTTCATACTGGGTGAGACGGGATTATCGGATTAGGGATCAGTGTGATAAGGTTATGTGAAGTGTATATTAAAGAACAAATATTATACAGGTTCATAATGAAGTGATGATTCTAGTCAAGATGAGGTATTCAAGGATTTGTTAACTCTGCAGTTGGGTATGAATTTCTGCCCATCTCTTCCGTTGTGGTGGTATCGTTATCAATATAGCAGGATGTATGTATATATATCATGAGGTGCATTGGGAGCATCATATCCGCAGAACCTTGGCTATTTAGGTTCAGGGGATGTCGTTGTGGTCAGATGATGAGTTATGCGGTGAATGTTGCTGATTCAGCAAAGGTATGCAGTCATGTCCAGGTATATCGGGTGGTGGATGATATGGTGTTTATGTATTGGAACTAGGCCTGGCAGAGAAATTCAAGTGTTGGAACTAGGTTCTGAGCTTATTATATGGATGAAAGAAGAAATATTCAGATTTGATCAAGCTAATGTGCTCAACTGGTTTGTGGTAGCACGGGCAGGTGCTCGAGGTGTTAAATAGTGATTTCAGATAACTCCAGAGCAGTTCTTAGCACCTTCGAGGATGAACGTTAGTTTAAGTAGGGGAGAATGTAACGACCCGATCGGTCGTTTTGAGCTCTAGCGCGCCGTTCAACGGTTTGAAGTCGTGAGCAGCTCCATTTCAAGTATTATGACTTGTAGGTGTGGTCGGAATTGAATTTCGGGAAGTTTAGAGTTGATTTGGAAAGAAAATTCTCATTTCAGAAGCCTTAAATTGGAGAAATCGACTAAGATTGGAATTTTTAGTAAACGACCTCCGAATCAGGATTTGAAGGTTCCTGTAAGTTCGCATGATGATTTCGGCCGAAAGGTTCCTCCGAAATGGCTAGAAATTTGAAGGTTTTTGAGAAATTCAACCGGAAGTGGAAGTTTTGATATCGAGGCCGGAATGCGATTCCGGAAGTTGGATCAGGTCCGTAATGTAGAATATGACTCGTGTGTGAAATTTGGGGTCAATAGGACGTGATTTGATAGGTTTCGGCATCGGATGTAGAAGTTGGAAATTTCTAAGTTCATAAAGATGGGATTTGGGTGCGATTCGTGGTTTCGATGTTTTTTGATGCGATTTGAGGCCTCGAGTAAGTTCGCATTATATTTTGGAACAGGTTGGTATAATTGGACGGGGTCCCTAGGGCCTCGGGTGGATTCCGGGTGGTTAACGGATCAATATTTGAAGTTGAAGAAAGCTGAAGGTTGCTGTCATCTGGTGTGACCGCACGTGCGAGGCTTTGGACGCAGGTGCGGAGCCGCGGGTGCGGCTAAGGACGCCGCATGTGCGAAATTGGGCTGGAGCCAAGGAGGCCGCAGGTGTGGGAGATTTGGGCGCACCTGCGGAAGTGCAAGTGCGATAAGGGGACCGCATGTGCGGAAATCGTCGTGGGCAGAATGTTTTAAAACAAGGATTCTTGGTTCATTTTCTTCATTTCTTCTTGGGCTTAGGCGATTTTGGGAGGCTTCAAAGAGAGAATTCCTTCATGCAATGTCAAGGTAAGTAACTCCTTCATGCTTCTAAGTTAAATACAAGATTATATGCATGGATTAGGCGTGGAAATTGGTATGAATTTGGGAAATTATTGAAGAAACCTAGAAAATGGAAATTTGGATTTTTAGCCACGCATTGAGCATGAATATTTGAGTAAATTGTATATTTCAGTTAGTAAGGCTATGGGTAGAATATATCTTCGAGAAATTTCGGATTCCGGGCACGTGGGCCCGAGGGAATTTTGGTCATTTCACTGAGCGATGTTGGGAAAGTATATAATTTGAATTTGTTGTGAGTATTAGGATAAATTTTCATTGCTTTGCCGTTATGTGGTAGTTTCAGAGCGTTGTGCGTCCATTGGAGTCGTCGGAAGGGCTTGGAAGCCGGTATTGGAATTTCGGAGCGAGGTAAGTCTCCTTTCTAACTTTGTGAGGGGGAATTGTCCCCCTAGGTGAACTAATTAAGTAAATGCTATTATCTTCGGGGGCTACGTACACACGAGGTGACGAGAGTCCGTGCGTAGCTACTATTATGCCATGTCCGGGTAGCCTAGGATCCACTAACATGCCTTACCTGTTGTACCTGTGGTCTTGTCTGTGATATTAGACTGCTAATATAATCGAAATTGTAATTTAATGACTAAGGAAGAATTAGAATTTATTTTCTAAATCATCTAAAATGAGAATTTATTTCCTTCGCGGGCAATTGTACTTCCGAATAGGGTTGTGTTATTAAAAGTTATATAAACTCGGCAAGTGAATTTCGAAAAAGGGATTTAAATACTATTTGTGGTTTTTCAAAAGAGAAATCGGTCATTTACTTGAGTATTTGTGTTCGCGACGTATTCAGGGTGGATTGTTGATTGCACATGTCTGCATGTGACCTCTTCGCAATTTACATTCCGCGAGTGGAGTGTTATTTCCTTTACTCTCATGGGAGCGGGATGTACGCCACGACGGATTTAAAATTCACTTTTGGTACGGGCCGTTCGATCCCTGGCAGTGCACAAAGTTGATTATTATGACGGCTCAGGCCGGTTGTCCTTATCCCATATGCGCATGCTAAATTGTTGAATATTTTTCATGATTTTTGAAGTGATAAGATATTTGGGGGAAAATAAAGAAGAAATTGTGGATTTATGATATTTGGGGGAAAACAAAGAGGAAATTATTTATTTAAGATATTTTCGAAAATAATGAGAAAGTGGTAATTTGTTGTTTATTTTCAGTATTTACTTGGATTTCAGTGCCTTATATATATGCTGTTTTACTACCTACACATGCCTATTGTGTTCATATTATACTGCTAATCAATTTGCTGGCCCTTAGTGAGTGTCTAATTCGACCTCTCATCTCTACCTCTCTGAGGTTAGGCGGGCGACTTACTGAATACACGTTGTTTTTGTACTCATGCTACACTTGCTGTGCATTTTATTGCACAGGTACTTTCATAACAATGTGGAGGATTCAGAGACTTAGGCGAGCTGCATCATCCGGAGGCGATCCGCAGCTGACAGAGTTTCCCTCGTACAGTATGTATTCTTATTGTAAATTTCCTTGTCCAATTTGTATTTCGGACATGCTTTGTGATGATTGTATAAATTCTTAGAAATTGCTCATGTAGTTGTGACACCGGGTTCTGGGATGTTTTGGGATATATTTGTCAAAGTGTAGTATTCAAACCACTATTTTTAAATTAACAGATTTTATTTGGTTAATATGTAATAAAGTGAAAGGAAATGATTTTTTTTATAAATGTTAAACAGGAATTTATTTCGACTAATTAATGATTGGCTTGCCTGACAATGGTGTCCGGCGCCATCACGACTTTAGGGATTTTGGGTTGTGACATCTAAAGTTTTAATTCATTTGGTCATTTAACTATTTGAAATCACGACTAATCAATACCATATAGACACACACACACACACACACACACACACACACACACACACACACACATATATATATATATATATATATATATATATATATATATGTATATATGATTTTTTTATAAATGTTAAACAGGAATTTATTTCGACTAATTAATGATTGGCTTGCCTGACAATGTTGTCCGGCGTCATCACGACCTTAGGGATTATGGGTCATGAAATCTCAAGTTTTAATTCATTTGGTCATTTAACTATTTGAAATCACGACTAATCAATACCATATACATACATACATATATATATATATATATATATATATATATATATATATATATACATACATATATATATATATATATATATACATATATATACATACATATATTAGGCCGAGCCTTATCATCTCGAGTTATTGGCAAGTTATTTGAGAAACGGTAAATGTTATATTCCGTGGTGCTCATGTACGGTATTGTAGGCACGTGTCCCGTAATTCGATAATTTCCTTCATTTCTTGTGGAGCGGTCCGAACGCCTAAGAAGTATAATAGATGCATCTATGGTTTGTGCCACTCAACCCTTGGTAGTGTACACATTATTCTGGATCTGACCGAACGACCTCGAGATAATCGTGCGTTAATATCGCTGGTAGTCCGAATATTCACGAGATTATCCTTCCACTGATGCTTGGCCTTTTATATGGTATTCCTTATCCGCTTGATACTGGCCCTTGATATATCTAAGCTGTTGAGGTAGAATACAAGACTGAGAAAATCATACCCTTTAAAAGAAAATTTTGGAAGATTATGTAACTTACAGGTTTACCCCATTATTGTCGTGTGCCTCATATCTGCTTATAATTTATTATATTACTTTATTGGAACTCTAGTAAGAGTCAATGTCGACCCCTTGTCATGACTTCTCTGGGGTTAGTCTAGATACTTACTGGGTACGCGTTGATTTACGTACTCATGCTACACTTATGAACTAAATGTGCAAGATCTCGCAGGTTCAATTAGTGGTTATCTTGGCGCGTAGGCGCAAATGTTGAGGAGACTTTATGGTGAGCTGCATTCCAGGTTACGTATCGCAGCCCACAGAGTCTCCATCGTACCATTTACTCTATCCTGTCTTATTTACATTCCAGACATATATTGTATTATTATTATACTCCTTAGTAAATGCTCATACACTTGTGACACCGAGTTTTAGGATGTTCTAGAAGTTGTTTGTGATTTTTCTTAGAATTTACACACTTTTATTATCAATTCTTTTAAAATTTTAAGTTTCCATGATTTTATTATTTAATTTCTTTACCTAATAAAATTAACGATTTCAAAAATAAAAAAGTTCATAATTAAGTTGGTAATTCACCATTGGCTTCTTAACGACAACGTTGGGCGCCATCACGGCCTATAGTGGGTTTTGGGTTATGACAACTTGGTATCAGAGCTCTAGGTTCATGTGGGTCTTATGAGTCATGATCAAGTCTAGTAGAGTCTGGCGGATCGGTACGAAGATGTCTGTACATATCTTCGAGTGGCTACATGGCTGTTAGGAGCACTTTCATTCTTGATTTCTCTTCGTGCGATTTGATTATATTGAAGCTTATGCCTTCTTTTCCTCCCACTCAATATTATGCGACATGGAGCGCTTGTTATAAATTGGTCATCGAGGAATTTTAATGTTACTGCAGATGTGGTGCAGGATGTTTCTCCCTACGTATTTTGTTGGGCTATTATCGTCGCCTCGTAGAGGGATGTTATGTCATTTTCATCGCAATGTTAGTGTCGGCTATGGTTTCACGGCTATGTAGGGTGCATTATGATGTTCATGAGTGGGTATCGTGCAATGTTTGTGTAAATGGTAAGGTTCTTATTTATGTGCCGCGGAAATGAATGACTTGAAAGGAGGATTTCTTAGTGCATGGTTTAGAGGTTCGACATTTAATTCCAACAAAGGAGAGGCAATCAGACTATGGATATTCAGGCTTTGGTTGACGGAGTAGCGACACTTGATATGTTAGAGCGTGGTGGAGTTCTTATTTTTATGTGGTGTCATCGTCCTTGTTTGAACGCATTAAGGCTCGTCGGTGTTATGGTCTTATTTGATTTTCCTTCAGGGCAGGGTGTTGTGAAATGGTTCCTGAGAAGCGGTTTTTAGAGATGGCGATGTGTAGCAGTTTCAGAATCGAATAAGTGTTTCTAATGCTGATTGCTCAAGGAAGATGATCTTCGAGGAGGCTTAGGGTTGGTAGAAATTTATCAGTTCAGGTGCTACATAGATGGATTTGTATTTGAGGTAGTATATTGGTCAGTGAAGGATGAGGAAGGACATGATGGGAAGTGTCTCGCGGTGATTGAATCACTAGCAGGTCAAGTACAAAAAGCATAGGTCGAGAAGTTGCTTAAAGGAAATGTTTAACCAAACTAGGAGTGACAGAGTATCATATGGATTCTGTTGTAGGATAGCCACATGCCTTGAGAAAGTTTAGAACGATTTGCGGATCATAGTGGACGGCGACTAGGTCTGTAAATTTCATTGGGACAGTGGTTACTGTACTGAGGAAGATTGAATCTTGAAGAGAGGAGTTTTTTTGAAGTGAAGAGGGGTGTGAAATCTTGGTTATCATTTTTGGATACAACGTGACTTTAAGTTTAGTTTGTATTATCGGAATTTCAGTTGATGTCAATGGGGAATGAATAGACTTGTACAGCTGGTGGACGAGCATGGGCTCAGGAGGGTTTACAGATTTCGTGGTAGTTGTACCCAATGCAACATCGTTGGGAGATGTCGGTATTGAATTCCACAGGTGGTCTATCTCCTATGAGCAGGTTAGCGGTTGCGTGATTTTGATGAAGTTTCTACGAAGAGTTCTACTTACTACTCGACAGAAGGTCGGATATGCGATTGTGGCTGATAAATCGGAATGTTCATGAAACATTTAACAAGGGACTACGAGAAATTTGGCAAGTTGACGGTGCGAGATCATGGTAATTGAGAAGGAGGAATCCTTGTGGGTTCTACATTATGTGATGGTAGGTTAATGCTAAGTGGGGGAGCCCACAGTCTATGATTGGATCGTGTGGTTATCTGCTTGTGTGGTTTCTGTTATCGGTGCATTGGTGGATTATTTATGACTAAGAAAAGAAAATATGAGGAGTAATTCGAGCAAGTACTTGATGAATGTGTGCTATATTTCACCTTATTGACTCAGGTGTAGGTTTTGGGAAGACTCAGAGTTTATGCTTCTTGTGGATGTGATGTACAAGGAAGAGAATTGATCCGGTTGCTTCTTTGGGAGTGTTCATGTGCTAATAGAGCGATGGAGTTTTAATATATTCGGGACCAGGTCAGAGTGAGTGACTCTCAATGGTGGTTCTAATGGGATCAAGGATGTAAGCGCGGTGTCTAAGGATTGTGGGTTCGTTATGTGGCTGAAGCCCGGGATTTTGCAGCAGAGTGTGAAGAATACTTGGGGAATTTCAGTGATATCATCGGGACTGCAGGAAGTGTTAGGGAAATAGGAGAAACAATTTTGGATTAGCAGAAGGTCTTTCAGGGTGGGTGTGCCAGTTTGAGATGCTATTGTGCACGTGAGGAGGGTATGAGATGGTTCATGGGTACTAAGATGGTGTGTTCTCATGATTCGGTTCACTCGGGAAGAGTGCTGATTGAGTCCGTCATGTTTTTGAATGGAGCTATTATTATCTCTAAGGAAAGTCAAGAGTAAATTGGAAGAAGTTGGGTCGGTTAGTAATGGTTTGAATCAGCATAATTGTGGCAATGATCAGTTCCTTTGGCATGTTAAGTTATACAGGTGGTTTGTGGTTGTACGTGCGGGCTTGACAACCACCATAATTTGATTGATTTGGGAGGTATTTGATTCAAATGACCTTGTTGTGTAAGTAAATTCCGGAAGAGTTATGGTGGTTTAGACCACGACTTGAGGTTTGTATTTTCTACGATTATGGGAATTCAGGTGTGTGTTGCAATGGTTCTTCTGAAATGATTTAAGTGAAAGGTTTCTAGACAATGAAGTGTTTGTTCTATTGGGGGGTTCAGGGGTCATGATGAAGTTCTTGTACTATCGCCTAGCGGCATGACGGTGCAATGAGCGATGTGGAAATTGGAAGTTGAGGATCAAGGTTACGGTTAAGTTTTGTTAGGAATGTCCCCAGCTCGGAGGAGCGGGGGAAAGGATTCAGAAGTTCAAAGTGAGCTATCATTATTTTAGTGTCGCCTGAGAACAGTGTCCTATGTAGGAAGCATTGTGTATTGCATTGAGGATTCTTGATCTGGTTTACAGGATTAGTACGGTTGGTGGTGGGGAGGTGCAGACTTTGCTACTTGGTGCGGAAGGTCGTGGGAGCATATACCATGGAAAATCGTATAAGTGTGACATGTTAGTCACTTGATTGTTAAATATTGAAACCAAGTATGGAGATTATGGTACTATCACTAATGAGAGGGGTTATGCCTGGAAAGCGCTCTATTACTTTGGTTCTGGATTGGGGGAGTTGGTTCCGGATTGGACGACTATTCGTGCGTGACATGAATAGGGCCATTGTGGATCCTTGAAGGATTGTTGTCACAATATGGTATGATCAGAATCAGCTTGAGGTGCGTTGGTGGGTCTGATGTGAATGTATGCTCTACGTTAGGTTAGATGTGTTCACTCGGCATAACACTGCTTACAAATGAGTCTTTGGGTGTTGGATGTTATTCCCGTTGTCAGCTATTTCATGTAATACTCTATTGTTCCAAGTGGGTTGGAGACAACTTGGTTATTCACAGATGTATTGTGATCCCGTGTAGCTTGTGGTGTTATATGAGCAGAATGGCTCTCGAGATGCAGGTCATTTATTGTACCTTAGTCGTCCTTGGGTTTTGTAGTGTATGGCGCTATCTGTTTCCCCAGGGTTGTATTATGCACTTGGCATGCTTGTGGTCGATACTCGGGCATTTTGTAAGTATAATAATGGGTGTTTCTTTATTGATTGTTATGTGTGGATCGGGTGGCATGCCGCCGCGGGTATGTGTGTGAATCGGGTTGCACGCCGCAACAATGTCACATTCTGATCGGGTTGCACGCCGCAATAGTGTCATGTTTGGATCGGGTTACACGCTGCAACAATGTCATGTTTGGATCGGGTTTCACGCCGCAAAGATGTCATAGCTGGATCAGGTTGCACGCCGCAATAATGATATTTTAAGTACGTTTCCTTAGACGTGTCTTGTTTCTTATCTCTAAGATAGGGCCATAACATCGGTTTGGCCATTTTATTCGTGAAGCGGGTTGGGTAGTTCCTTATCGGAGTTCGTTCTTACTTACGAGTCATATTTGAGATGTAGCTTATTTTGCGCTTTGATGGCGCTGTATGAGATTTTATATGGTGTTTGAGGTGGCTTATTGCCCGAGCAGCTGTACTAGGTGAGGCGAGATTATTGGACCTGAATCAGTGCGATTGGAGTTAAGTAGGGTATATTAAAGAGAAAATATCATTATTTAGTTCAGAATGTGGTAATGGTGCTTGTTAGGTGAAGAGACCCCATGATTAATTGTTTGGCAAGTGGTTATGAGCTTCTACACATCTCTTGCGTCATGGAGGTATTGCAAGAGTTGGGACAGGGCTTACATGTGTTATAAGGCGTATTGCGAGCATCAAATTTGTTAAATTGCAACTATTATGGTCAGACGATGTTATTATGGGCATGTGAATTATGCGGTGCATGGTGTGATATCAACAAAGGTTCATGATCATGATTTGGTACTGTGTGTAGTGATTGATGTGGTGTTCATATGTTAGAATCAAGACTCGTAGAGAATTTCGGATGTTGGAACCTGGTTCTAAGGCTTGTTGGCTAAGAAAAAGGAAAGATCTTTAGTCTGGCTCGAGCTAATATGCCCACATGGGTTGGGGCGGCAGGGGTAGGTGCACAAGGTGTTAAACAGTGATTTTAGGTAACTCTAGAGCATTTCTTGGCACATTCGAGAACGAGCATATGTTTAAGTGGGGGAGAATGTAACGACCCGACCGGCTGTTTTGAGCTCTAGTGATCATTTGGCGGTTTGAGGCCTTGGGTTGCTTCACTTCATGTATTATGACTTGTACGCGTAGTCAGAATTGAATTTTGGGAAGTTCGAAATTGATTCTGATGAACAATTCTCAATTCGGAAGCTTTAAGTTGGAAGAGTTGACTAAGGTTTGAATTTTGAGTAAACGACCTCGGATAGGAGTTTTGATGGTTCCATTAGGTCCAGATGGTGATTTTGGACTCAGGCATATGCCCAGAATGTCATTTGGATATTTCTAGAAGGTTTTGGCACTAAGTGGCGAAAGTTAGAAATTTGAAGGTTTTAAATGTTCGTAGGTTTTCACCGGCAGTTGACCTTGATGATATCGGGTTCGGATTGTGATTCCAGAAATTTGAATAGCTCCGTTATGTCATTTATGACTTGTGTGCAAAATTTAAAGTCAATCGGAGTTGTTTTGGTATGAATCGCCATTAGTTTTCAAATTCGGAAGTCATAAGTTCATTAAGTTTGATTTGAGATGTGATTCATTGTTTCGATGTTGTTATGTGTGATTTGAGACTTTGATTAAGTTTATATCGTATTTTACGACTTGTTGGTATGTTTGGATGGGGTCCCATGACCTCGGGTCTGTTTCGGGTGAGTTTTGAACAAGTTTGGGCATTTCGGCACTTTGATGACGTTCTGCATCGAGTGAAGTGCGAAGGGAACATTTTGGAGTGCTGAGGCAAAGCCTCATGTGCGGCCACAAACTCCCAGAGTGTGAGGGAAGTGGAAAATGTGCGGACCGCAATGGGGGAAATCCGCAAGTTTGATAGTTTGACTTCGGAAGCTTATATCTTTTAATCTATAAGGAATTTGGAGATGATTCGAAACTGAAAGTTGTAGCCCTTTGCGTCTAGTTTTCAGAAAGTTAAACCAATCATTATTTCGAAATTCTTAGAGAAAATTATGATTAATTTACTAAAGCTTAGTAGTGTAGATGATGCTGAAGTGCGGCCGCAGAACCTGGAAGTGCGGACCACACAAAAAATGTGCAGTCAGCACTGTGGGAGATATGATTATGTACTTTAAATGCGATGGTTAGAGCATTATTTCACATTTGGACTTTGGGAGATCGAACTGAGGCGAATTTTCGTGGTTATTTCAAGAAATTCATTGTTTCACTAGTATTTTGAGATGGAAATTTTGAAAAATTGTAGAAACTTCATAGACTTTCATTTGAGAATTTGAAGGTTGAGTTGTGATCGGATTTTTGGACTCGTGCTTGAATGGGTTGTCGGATTTTATGATTTTTGTCGGGTTCCGAGAAGTGGGCCCCCTTGTTGACTTTTCGAGCGGAGTTGGGAAGTTTATAATTTTTAAATTATTCGCATTGGAGTATATTTTGATTGATTTGCACCTTGTTTGACTAGTTTCGGATCGATGAGCATTGGTTTGAGGAGTTAGAGAGGCATTCGAGCCGGTTATGGAACTTTGGGGTGAGGTAAGTCTCTTGTCTAACCTTATGAAGGGGACAATACCCCTCTAGGTGATGTAATTTTTATGTGCTACTAGTTGTTGGATGCTACGTACGCAGGAGTCGACAAAAGTCCGTACGTGGCTAAAGCATGTTTATGTCGGGTAGACTCGAAGCTTTATCATGTAATGTTGGAATTATTTGAACTCATTCTGCTGTCTTAATATATATATATATATATATATATATATATATATATATATATTTTCATGACCCAATTCTCCCTTCGTAAGATGTCGTGACGGCACCTAGTCTCTACGACTAGGTAAGCCTAACAAATTGCGGAAAAACTAAAATAAAAGTAAAATTAACAATAAACTGCAACAGGATAATAGAAAAGCTGATAAGATGCCGCTCAACATGTACAAAACCCAACACTCGAGTTTACAAAGTATGTTTCTCAAAACCCGGTAGTCATAAGTCACAAGCTACAGAAAAGAACTAATGTTTTTATACACCAGAATCTAAGTAAAATACGGAAAGGAGGGAATAGAAGGGGACTCCATGGTCTGCGAATGTGACAAATGTACCTTGAAGGCTCCGTACAACAACAAGCACTCTCAGCTAATAGCGGGGCTGATAAGAAGCACCTGGATCTGCACATAAAACATGTGCAGAAGAGTAGCATGAGTACACCACAACGGTACCTAGTATGTGCCAAGACTAACCTCAGTAGAGTAGTGACGAGGTCAGGTCCGACTCTACTGGGATATAATAATAAGACAGATGGTATAATAAAAATGAAGTAAGACAGAGAGTTTAACGAAAAGAAATCACAGAGAAATAACAACACAACACAATGAGATAACAATAAGGGGCACTCCCGAGATACCGTCTCGTAGTCCCAAATGTAAATACTCAACATGGGATCTCCCGAGATGCCGTCTCGTAGTCCCAAAAGTAAATATGCGAGGAGATCTCCCTAGGTACCGCCTCACATTCTCAAAAGTAAATATGCGAGGAGATCTTCCGAGGTACCGCCTCATAATCTCAAAAGTAAATGTGCAGAGGGATATCCCGAGGTACCCTCGTAGTCCCAAAAGTAAACACACAGTTCAAATCAGTGAAAAAAACACTTAACAACAAGAATTTTACAGCTAAGGTTGGTACAATTCAAGTAAAGGAAGGAATTCAACTAAACATGCTGCACCGAATTCAAATAAGTATTTAAGACATGTAGACATGTGAATCTAAGATAAATAGGCTAACGACACATGCTAGTATAACTCAATTAAAGTGTAACATGCTATTATTCAGTGAAAATCGGGTTTTACAACAATTAGACTGTTTACGCATTCGTCACTAGGGGTGTACATGGATCGGGTTGGTTCGATTTTTATCAAAACCAAACCAAACCAACTATATCTCTTTGGATTGGTTAAGTTTTGTCGGGTTTTTTTCGGGTTTTCGGTTTTTTCTTGTTACATGAATATTATTCCAATCTTACTTTATTAAAGTTATAGATAAAGTTTTGATAAGTGATATATGTTCAATAAATATTGAAAAAATTGACAAACATATGATATATTAAAATATTTTAATGGGAGAATTGTTTTAGTACTACGTTATAATTATTTTCTTAGTCGTCTAACAATAATTTTCGTTAGTGTATGTTTTCAAGGTTAACACATGAGAGGATCCCAAATATTTCAATATTTTTAAAAGAAAATCAATATAAAGTCTTAAAATATATATATAAATTATATATTTATATACCGGTTTGGTTCGGATTTTTTACTCAATACCAAACAAAGTCAAACCAAATCTAGTCGGGTTTTTTAATCGGTTTGGTTTGATTTTTCGGTTTGGTGCGGTTTTCCGGTTCGGTTTGTTCACCCCTACTCGTCACCTCGCGTACACGGCGCTCACATATCATAGAATTATCACAACAATACCAAATCCTAAGGGGATTTCCCCCACACAAGGTTAGGCAAGCTACTTACCTCGAACCAAGATCAATCAGTCAACAAGAATGCCTTTTCCTCGATTATCCGACTCCGAATGTCCCAAATCTAGCCAAAAACAATTACATACCATAAATACAACTATAAAGACTAATATAATTAATGAAATCAAGATTTTAACAAGAATTTCGAAAATCGCTCTAAAAGGCCTCCCTAGGCCCACATCTCGGAATCGGGTAAAAATCACAAAATACGAACACCCATTCACTCACGAGTTCACTCGTACCAAAATTATCCAACTCGGATATCAAAATTCGAATCAAAACACAAAAACTTATTTGAAGAACTTCCAACCTTTCCCCCCAATTTATATATCGGTTTGGTTCAGTTTTTTTTAGTAGAATATAACCATAAACGAGTTAAGAATCGTTATCCACAAGTTCTCTCTGACAAACCCTTGAATTATCGCCTCAATCCGAGCTCTCAAAGTCCCAAAATTGAAAATGGGATAAAACCCTCGAACTTAGCCTTTTCTACCAAGCGATTACGCTTTTGGGGGCTTCCAGTCGCACCTGCGGAAATTCCATCGCAGGTGCGAAATTGACTTATGATACTTGGGTCCGCTTCTGCGATCAGGTGGCCGCACCTACGTGTGCACATATGCGGACAATTATCGGCTTCTGCGGAAATCCTCACTCAGCTTGCTTTCCGCTTCTACGATCCCTTCTCCGTATGAGCGGCTCCGCTTCTGCTATCCTAGCCTCGCACCTGTGCCTGCAGGCCAGGCTTCTTCAAATCGCACCTGCGCTCCTCCTTCCGCACGTGCGATCCACACCTGCGGCCCACTAGAAGTTGAAAAACTTCAGTAGTTACACAAGACTAAATTTCGATCTGATAAGCATCCGAAACTTACCCGAGGCCCCCGAGATCTCAACCAAACATACCAACCAGTCCTAAAACACCATATGAACTTATTCGAGCCCTCAAATATCATCAAACAATGTAAAAATACGAATCACCCCCAATTCAAACTTAATGAACTTTGAAACTTCAAACTTCTACATCCGATGCCGAAACCTATCAAATAACGTCCGATTGACCTAAAATTTTGCACACAAGTCAGAATTGAAATTACAGACCTACTCCATTTTCCGGAATCAGAATCCGACCCCGGTATAGAAAATTCCACTTTCGATCAAACTTCCCATAAATTTAACTTTCTCCATTTCAAGCCTAATATTGCTACATACCTCCAATTCATAATCCGGACACGCTCCGAATGTCCAAAATCACTTAACAGATCTAATGGAACTGACGAAACTCCATTTTGGAGTCGTCTTCACACATTTCCAACTACAATCAAAATCCTAGAACTCAAACTTCTGTTTTAGGGACTGAGTGTCCCAAATTACTCCGAAACCAAAAACAAATGCTCCCGATAAGGAACAAGCAAAGAAGACACGGGAAAGACAGTAAACAGGGTATCGGGTCTATTACTCTCAAAACGACCGTCCGGGTCATTACATCCCCCTCTTAAAACAATCGTTCATCCTCGAACGAGTATAGAGACATAACTGAAGTGGTGAAAAGATGAGGATACCGGCTGACCCCTCCACTGAACCTTCACGGGAGAAATGTTCTTCGACCTCAGCTTTCGAATCTGCTTGTCCAAAATAGCCATCAGCTCCACAACATAAGATAAATCCTTGTCCAACTAGGCTGAGCTGAAATCCAACAAATGAGACAGATCGCCTGATACTTTCGTAAAATAGAAACATGGAATACTGGATGAACCCCTTCTAGACTGGAAGGCAAGGAAAGCTCATAAGAAACCTCTCCAATAAGTCACAACACCTCGAATAGGCCAATAAACCTTAGGCTCAGCTTGCCCTTCATTCCGAACGTCATAACACCTTTCATGGGTGACACCTGGAGCAGGACCCGTTGTCCAACCATGAATGCGACATCGCGAACCTTCCAATCCGCATAACTATTCTGTCTGGACTGGGCTGTGCAAAGTTGATCCTGAATCACCTTAACCTTCTCCACAGAATCCTGAACAAAGTTTATACCCAATAACCTAACCTCGCCCAGCTCGAACCAACCCACTAGAGACCGACACTGCCTACCATACAGAGCCTCATATGGTGCCATTTGGATGCTCGACTCATAACTGTTGTTGTAGGAAAACTCCGCAAGTGGAAAGAAATGATCCCACGAACCTCCTAACTCCATCACACACGCACATAACATATCCTCTAATATCTGAATATGCGCTCGGACTGTCCGTGCGTCTGAGGATGAAATGCTGTGCTCAACTCTAGTCGAGTACCCGACTCATGCTGTACGGCCCTCCAGAATCGTGATGTAAACTGCGTACCCCGATCAGAGATGATGGATAAAGGTACGCTACGAAGCCTGATGATCTCGCGAATATAAATTCGAGTCAGCTGCTCGGAAGAATAGGTCATCACAAGAATAAAATGAGTTGAGTCCGTTGTCACGAACCCAAACCACCCGGTCGTGATGTCACCTATCATGTAACTAGGCCAGCCGACACATTCTCAGAATAATTCGTCACTTCATAATAAAGGTGTTTCAAACCATTAATTAATAAAACTTCATAGCATAAGTTTAAATAACAAGTGCGGAAGACAAACAACTAGACATCCGGGTGTAACAAGTCACGAGCGTCTACTAAGGACTATCCGAAAAATACTAAGACTATTACAGTTTGGAAAACACTAATATTGTCTAAGGAAGATAAGAGGGAGAAGATAAAGGTTGCGATTGCCATGCAACTACCTTGCCGACTCTGAGTATCCGCGATGGATGGAAGAATCAACGCTCGCTATCACGTCCAGAAATCCCTGGATCTGCACACAAGGTGCAGGGAGTAATGTGAGTACGTCAACTCAGTAAGTAATAAATTTAAATAAGGACTGAGCAGTAAGAAACACATAAATCCATGTCATGAAATCACAGTAAGTACAACTTGCCTTCAAAACAATGTTTAAGTCAAAATCCTCTTGGTTAAAATCCAATTTCAGTAAAAATCATTTGAAGATATTTTTCCAACGATTTCAACATAGTATCAATGAAGTTTAGAGTAAAAGATATGAAAATCATAAATAGCCCCTCGGGCAAAACATGTATCATAAACCGCCCCTCAGGCATAAAATTACTCAGAATCAGCTCCTTGGGAAACCTCACTATCACTCGTAATCCGCCCCGCGAGCACAACATGAATCAAGAACAGCCCCTCGGGCAAAAATCATATCACTCACTCAGGGTACCCGTGCTCACTGGGGGTGTATAGACTCCAGAGGGGCTCCTACAACCCAAACGCCATAACAAGACATCTCGTGGCATAATCAATCAGGCCCTCGGCCTCACATAATCATATATAAGTAACAATCTCAAGCCACCTCGTGGCATAAATCAATCAGGCCCTCAGCCTCACATAATCATGAATCAGTAACAACATGCTGCGGCACGCAGCCTGATCCCATAATATCCTCACAACATAGGCGGCCTCACTCAGTCAGAAACCTCTCAAGCCACTCTGGCTATCAATAAAACAGGGTGCTCAGCCCAAAATATCATTTTATGCATCAAAACAGAGTAAATAAGAGTGAGTTATGAAATCAGTAAAACATAGCATGACTGAGTACAATTTTAAATCAAAATAGTGAGGAAATAGTAGTAAAATCCCCTAAGGGTCCAAACAACTTGGCACGAGGCCCAAATAAGGCATTCATCCCAAAGCATAGTAATACTTTCTAAAACACAATATATCATATAGTTTTTAGTCAAATACGCAACTTAATAGTTGCTACGAGACGAACCAAGTCACATTCCCCAACGGTTCACGCCACACGCTCGTCATCCAGCATGTGCGCCACTTCAAAATAGTGAAACAATGTGAAAGCTGGGGTTTCATACCCTTAGAACAAGATTTACAATCATTACTTACCTCAAACCGGATGAAAGTCTACTCCTCGATGCCCTTGCCGCTCGACTCGGCCTCAAATCACCCCGAATCTATCCAAAATCAGAATCATATCATCAATACATGCTAAAGGAACAAAGCCCACACAAAAATTATCAAATTACATCAAGAATCCCGAAATTGGCCAAACCCGACCCCCGGTCCCACGTCTCGAAATCACATAAAAATCAGAAAATCCGAATCCTTATCCTCTCACGAGTCCATACACACTAAATCCATCAAAAACTAACTTCATTTGACCCCTCAATCACCCAATTCTTAGTCTCAAGTTTCAAGCCCCAATCCCCCAATTTTCAGCCTTAAATCCCACAAATTTCATGCTTAATAAGTTAAAAACTACCATAGAATCAAGTTTTAGGTCCAAAATCGTTACCTCAAAGTGTATCCCCTCGAATCCTTCTTTAAAATCCCTCAAAAAGCTCCAAGTCCGAACAAAATGGTGGAAAATTAGCCCAATTTCGCGAAGGCTTGAATTTATATGTTCTGCCCCAACTAAACCGCATCTGTAGTCACTTCCAATGCACCTGCACAACCGAAAAATTACAAAACCCGAATCCTTATCCTCTCACGAGTCCATACACTAAATTCATCAGAAACTAACTTCATTTGACCCCTCAATCACCCAATTCTTAGTTTCAAGTTTCAAGCTCTAATCCTATAATTTTCACCCTTAAATCCCACAAATTTCATGCTTAATCACTTAAAAATTACCAAACAATCAAGTTTTAGTTCCAAAAACATTACCTCAATTTTCCCCTTGAATCCTTCTTTAAAATCCCTCAAAAAGCTCCAAACCCGAACAAAATGGTGGAAAAATAGCCCAACTTCGCGAAGGCTTGAATTTGTATATTCTGCCCAGCTAAACCGCATCTGCGGTCACTTCCACCGCACCTGCCAAACCGCTTCGATGGTCCCATCAACCGCACCTGCGGTTTTCACTTAAAAACCCAGGACCGCCACTGCACCCCAGGCACCGCACTTGCGTTCCCGCAGAAGCGTCCAAATCACAGCATCTGCGGTTCTTCTCCTCATGGCCAAAGTCCGCGTCTGTGGCCACAAACCGCACCTTTGATCACCCTTCGCAGGTGCGGAAAACCAGAAGCAGCAGTAACACCAACATATTTCCAAAGTTCTAACTCCCCGATGGCCATCCGAAATCATCCCGAGCCTTTCAAGGCCTCAACCAAATATACCAACACCTCATATAACATCACCCGAACTTAGTCAAACTCTCGGAACATTCAAAACAACATCAAAACACCAAATTACTCTCGGATTCAAGCCTAAGAACTTCTAAACTTCCGAAATTCGCCAACGATGCCGAAACCAACCAAACCACGTCCGAATTATATGAAATTTTGCACACACATCACAAAAGACACTATGAACCTATTTCAATTTCCGAATTTCCATTCCGACCCCGATAGCTAATTTCCACTGCCGGCCGGAATTTGCCAAAAATCCAATTTCGCCAATTCAAGACTAATTCTACCACGGACGTCCGAATAACATTCTGAACCCACCCGTAAGTCCGAAATAATCTAGAGAAGCTATCCAAACCATAAAAACCAGTTCCGAGATCATTTACCTATAAGTCAACTTCCGATTGACTTTTCTAACTAATTAACTAACTTAAGAGACTAATTGTCTCATTTCTCTGCACAATCACTCTAAACCCGAGCCAACCGACACAAGACAACATAAAAGAGCTGAACCACACATAATTAAGCAGAAATGGGGGAAACAGGGCTGAAATCTCGGAACGACTGGCCGGGTCGTTACATTCGTGGAAGCCTACAACCACCTAAACTGCATCAATCTTCCGATGAGTCTGTGAAAGCCCAACAACAAAATCCATAGTGATCCGCTCCCATTTCCATTCCGGAATCTCTAACTTCTGAAGCAATCCACCTGGCCGGTGATGCTCATATTTTACCTGCTAGAAATTTAAACACCGAGCTACATATTCCACTATGTCCTTCTTCATTCTCCTCCACTAGTAATGTTGCCTCAAGTATTGATACATATATGCGACACCTAGATGAATGGAGTACCGTGAATTGTGAGCCTCCTGGAGAATCAACTCACGCAAACCATCTACATTGGGCACACATAACCTGCCCTGCATCCTCATTCCACCATCATCTCCAACAGTGACCTCTTTAGCATCACCATGCTGAACTGTGTCCTTAAGGACAGGCTGATGGGGGTCATCATACTGACGCTACCTGATACGATCATAAAGAGAAGACCAAGAGACCACACAAGACAACACTCGCCTCAGCTCAGAAATATCCAATCTAACAAACTGGTTGGCTAAGGCTTGAACATCCAACGCCAATGTCCTCTCAACTGCTGGTAGATATGCTAAGCTCCCCAAACTCTCTGCCCGGTGACTCAAAGTATCGACCACCACATTGGCCTTCCCGGAATGGTGCAAAATAGTGATATCATAATCCCTAAACAACTCCAACCACCTTCGTTGATGCAAGTTAAGATCCTTCTGTTTGAACAAATGCTACAAACTCAGGTGATCGGTGTAGATCTTACAAGGGACACCGTACAAATAGTGCCGCCAAATCTTCAAGGCATGAATAATAGCTGCTGACTAAAGGTCGTGGACATGATAGTTCTTTTCATGCACCTTCAACTGTCTGGAAGCGTAGGCAATCACCCTACCGTCCTGCATCAACATCGCGCTGAGACCAATCCGTGACGCATCATAATATACGGTATAAGACCTCGAACCTGTAGGCAATATCAGTATTGGGGCTGTAGTCAAAGTTGTCTTGAGCTTCTAAAAACTCTCCTCACACTCCTCTGTCCACCTGAACGGAGCACTCTTCTAGGTCAGCCTGGTCATAGGTTCTGCAATAGATGAGAAACCCTCTACAAAACGATGGTAATACCCCACCAAACCAAGAAAACTTCGGATCTCCGTAGCTGAGGACGGTCTGGGCCAACTCTGCACTGCTTCCACCTTCTTCGGATCCACTTTGATCCCATCACTTGACACAACATGACCCAAGAATTCCACTGAGTCTAGCCAACTCATACTTTGAAAATTTTGCATATTTCTTTTCTCTCAAGGTCTGAAGCACAATCCTTAGGTGCTGCTCATGATCCTCCCGAGTCCGAGAGTACACCAGAATGTCGTCAATAAACACAATGACGAATGAGTCAAGATAGGGCCGGAATACACTGTGCATCAAGTGCATAAATATTGCTGAGGCGTTGGTCAACCCAAACGACACCACAAGGAACTCGTAGTGACCATACCGAGTCCTGAAAGTAGTATTTGGGATATATGGCTCCCGAATATTCAACTGGTGATAGCCTGAGCATAAGTCAATCTTGGAAAACACCCTGGCACCCTATAACTGATGAAATAGGTCATCAATACGAGGTAATGGACATCTGTTCTTCACAATAACTTTGTTCAACTGGCGATAATCAATCAACATACGCATAGAACCATCCTTTTTCTTCACAAACAAGACAGGAGCACCCCAAGGTGATACATTGGGCCGAATGAATCCCTTATCAAGCGTTTCCTGTAACTGCTCCTTTAATTCCTTCAACTCTGGAGGAGCCATACGATATGGAGGAATAGAGATGGGCTGAGTGCCTGGCAATAAATCAATGACAAAGTCAATATCTCTATCAGGCAGCATGCCTAGAAGATTAGATGGAAATACATCTGGAAAATCCCTCACTATTGGAACTGACTCAACTATAGGGGTTTCAATACTGACATCTCTCACATAAGCTAGATACGCGTCACACCCCTTATCAACCATTCGTTGAGCTTTAAGAAATGAAATAACTCTGCTAAGAGTATACTCTAAGGTACCTCTCAACTCTAATCGCGGCAATCCTGGCATAACCAATTTCACGGCCTTGGCGTGACAATCAAGAATAACATAATGGGGTGAAAACCAGTGCATGCCAAAAATAAGATCAAAATCCACCATTCTGAGCAATAATAAATCGACTTTGGTCTCAAATAACCACTAAGAACCACCAAACACAACCGATACACACGGTCCACAATAATAGAATCTCCCACAGGTATAGACACATAAATAGGAGAACTCAAAGAATTACGGGCTATGCCCAAATACAGAGCAAAATAAGAGGACACATAGGAATAAGTGGAGTCTGGATCAAATAAAACCGACACATATTTATGACAGATCTAAACAATACCTGTAATGACATAGTCGGAGGCAACTCCCTCTGTACGAGCAGGAAGATATAATATCTGGCCTGACCTCCACCTCGAGCTGGCTGAGCAGGTGCGGTGGTAGCTGTAGCTGTAATCATAGCCTGAGGACCTGGTGGAGCAAGCAGTGCCTGAGAAGTCTGTGGAGGTGCACCCCTCCTAAGTCTGGGGAAATACCTCACTATATGGTGAGTGTCGCCACACTCAAAACAAGCTCTCGGAGGGCGTGGCTGATCTGGCTGGATCGGGCCAGGTCTGCTGGACTGACCTCTAAAATCACCCCGTGCAGGAGGTGCACTAGATATTGGTGGTGCATAATAAGGCTCCTCGGGTCTAGAAGGGGCTGGAATACCACTGGTAGCTGGAAGAGCTGAATTAACAGGGTGACTCACATAGCCCCTACCATGGCGAACTGCAGCTGGGGAACGAGTACCACTATAAGTGCCAGACTCTCGAGCCCTATTGGCCTCCCTCTCCTCTCTCTCCCGAGAAAGCATACCCTCCAACCTCCTAGCAATACTCACAATCTGATGGTAAGAAATATCCATCTCTAACTCCCAAGCCATGCTAAGCCTGATACTGGGGTGGAGTCCCTCAATAAACCGATGAACCCTCTCTCAAACTGTGGCAACCAAGGTTGATGCATGTCGGGCCAAATCACTGAAGCGAACTGCATACTCTGACACCGTCATAGCACCCTAGCGCAACTGCTCAAACTCTGCGCGCCATGTGTCCCAGACTCTAAGGAGCATACTCCCTCAAGAACATGTCCGGGAATTGAGTCCATGTAAGTGAAGCTGCCTCAGCCGGAAAACTCAACTCATAAACACGCCACCACTGATAGGATTCTCCTCTAAGTTGGAATGTAGTAAAAGAAACCCCACTCGACTCTACCACACCCATAGTACAAAGAATACGGTGACACTCCTCCAAAAAACCCTAGGCATCACCTATCTCCAATCCACTGAAGGTAGAAGGGTGGTACTTCTTGTACCTTTCAAGTATGAGCTGCTCCGCCTCAGAAACTGCTGCACTAGCCTCGGGCTGAATTGGAGCTGCCGGTAGCATCAGTATAATCTTGGGAACTTGGTCAACCTGAACCCGCTGCTCTGCGATAGGGGCGGCGGGAGTCTGTACTCCTCCCCCAGCTTGAGATGTGGCAAGAGCAAGTGGAATCAATCTAGCCTGAGCTAAGGTGCTGATAATGCTCAGAAACTGCGGTAGAGTCTCTTGGAGGGCTGGTGTAGCAACAGGTACCTTAGGTGCCTGCCCTCCAACTAGAGCTACTGGGGGCTGCTTTGTAGCAGCTCATGCGGGTGCTCTGGCTGCACCACGTGGACGTCCTCGACCTCTACCCCTGCCCCGGCCTATCGCGGCTCTAGTAGGGGGAGCGGGTGCCTGGTCACTAGATCCGCTTGTATGTGTCCTCACCATCTGTGAGATAAATAGAATACAACAGTTTGGAATTTCGAAGTCAATAATTTCGCACGACAAGGAATCAAATAAGTGTAATTTTTCCTAACAGTTCCATAGCCTCCCGAAGATAAATACAAACGTCTCTGAACTGATCCGCGAGACTCTACTAAACTTGCTTGTGACTCACGACACCTATGAACCTGGAGCTCTGATACCAAACTTGTCACGACCCAATTCTCCCTCCGTAAGATGCTGTTATATCACCTAGTTTCTACGACTAGGTAAGCCTAACAAATTGCAGAAAAATGGAAATAAAAGTAAAATTAACAATAGACTGCATCAGGATAATAAAATAGCTGATAAGATGCCACCCGGTATGTGCAAAATCCACCACTCGAGTTTAGACAGTATGTTTCCCAAAACCCGGTAGTCATAAGTCACAAGCTATAGAAAAGAACTAATGTCTCTATACACCAGAATCTAAGTAAAATACAAAAATGGGGGAATAGAAGGGGACTCCATGGTCTGCAGATGCGACAAATCTACCTTGAAGTGTCCGTACAGTAACAAGCATTCTCAGCTAATAGCAGGGATGATAAGAAGCACCTGGATCTTCACACAAAACATGTGCAGAAGTGTAGCATGAGTACACCACAACGATACCCAGTAAGTGCCAAGCCTAACCTCGGTAGAGTAGTGACGAGGTCAGGTCCGCCTCTACTGGATATAATAATAAGACAGATGATATAATAAAAATGAAGTAAAACGGAGAATTTAATAGAAAGAAATCACAGAGAAATAACAACACAACACACTGAGATAACAACGTGGGGCGCTCCCGAGATACCGTCTCGTAGTCCCAAACGTAAATACTTAACTGGGGATCTCCCAAAATACCGTCTCGTAGTCTCAAAAGTAAGCGAGGAGATCTCCCGAGGTACCACCTCGCAGTCTCAAAAGTAAATATACAAGGAGATATCCCGAGGTACCGCCTCGTAGTCTCAAACGTAAATATGCAGGGGGATATCCTGAGGTACCGCCTCGAAGTCCCAAAAGTAAATATGCAGGGGGATCTCCCGAGGTACCGCCTCGTAGTCCCAAAAGTAAACACATAACTCAAATCAGTGAAGAAAATAATTAACAACAAGAATTTTACAGCTAAGATTGGTACAATTGAAGTAAAGGCAGGAATTCAACTAAACATGATGCACAAAATTCAAATAAGTATTTAAGACACATAGACATGCGAATCTAGGCTAAACAGGATAACTACACATGCTAGTATAACTCAATTAAGGTGTAACATGCTATTATTCATTGAAAACGGGTTTTACAACAATTAGCCCGTGTACGCACTCGTCACCTTGCGTACACGACGCTCACATATCACAGAAGTATCACAACAGTACCAAATCCTAAGGGGATTTTCCCACACAAGGTTAGGAAAACCACTTACCTCGAACCAAGCTTAATCAGTCAATAAGAATGCCTTTTCCTCGATTATCCGACTCCGAATGGCCCAAATCTAGCTAAAACTAATTACATACCATAAAACAACTATAAAAGACATATTTAATTAATGAAGTCAAGATTTTAACAAGAATTTCGAAAATTGCTCTAAAAAGCCTCCCCGGGCCCACGTATCAGAATCGAGTAAAAGTCACAAAATACAAACACTCATTCACTCACGAGTTCACTCGTACCAAAATTATCCAAATAAGATATCAAATCCGAATCAAAACACAAAAATTTTGTTGAAGAACTTCCAACCTTTCCCCCCAATTTTCTCAACCAAATTCCTTAATTAAATGATGAAATTAACTATAGATTAATAGAATATAACCATAAATGAGTTAAGAATCGTTACCCACAAGTTCTCTATGACAAACCCTTGAATTATTTCCTTAATCTGAGCTCTCAAAGTCCCAAAATTGAAAATGGGATAAAACCATCGAACTTAGCCTTTTCTGCCCAGCGATTACGCTTTTGCGGGCTTCCAGTCGCACCTGCGGAAATTCCATCATATGTTCGGAATTGACTTAAGATACCTGGGTCAGCTTCTGCGATCAGGTGGCCGCACTTGCGGACAATTGTCTGCTTCTGCGAAAATCCTCACTCAGCTCACCTTCCGCTTCTGCGATCCTTTCTCCGCAGTAGCATCTCCGCTTCTCCGGTCCGAGCCTCACACCTGCGCCCACATGCCAGGCTTGTCCAAATCGCACATGCGCTCCTCCTTCCCCACGTTTTTGTCCGCACCTGCGGCCAACCCCACCGCAGGTGTGATGGCACCAGAAAGTGAAAAGCTTTAGCAGTTACACAAGTCTAAATTTCGATCGATAAGCATCCGAAACTCACCCGAGGTCCCCGGGACCTCAACCAAACATACCAACCAGTCATGAAACACCATACGAACTTAGTCGAGCCCACAAATCTCATCAAACAATGCTAATAACATGAATCACCCTCCATTTCAAACTTAATGAACTTTGAAACTTCAAACTTCTACAACAGATGCCGAAACCTATCAAATCACGTCCGATTAACCTCAAATTTTGCACACAAGTCATAATTGACATTACGGACCTACTCCAACTTCCGGAATCGGAATCCGACCCGTTATCAAAAAGTCCACTTCCGGTCAAACTTCCCAAAATTTCCAGTTTCGCCATTTCAAGCCTAATTCAGCTACAGACCTCGAATTCACAATCCGGATATGCTCCTAAGTCCAAAATCACCCAATGAAGCTAATTGAACTGTTATGACCCAATTTACCCTACGAAAGGCATCGTGAGGGCACATAGTCTCGACGACTAGGTAAGCCTACTTGCGGAAAAAGATATTAAATAGAAGAAATAAAATAAAGACGGAATAAAGTAAATCTACAAATGAAACATCGCCACTTGGCGCGTACAAAATACAACTTCCCAAAAACTCGGAATATCACTTTTGTCACAAGCTCTGTCTCAAAATAGCTCTATACAAAGTAAGGGAATTTACATGAAAAATCTATCTAAATCTGGAGTGGAAGGTGACTCGAAGGACTCTGCGAACGCGACAGAATTACCTTTCGGTCTCCTCGTAGCAGCCGCTCGGACACCTAGCCACGAAACTGAGTGCTGGTACGTGGATCTGCACATGAAAAACATGTGTAGGAAAGGGCATGAGTACACCACAACTGGTACCCAGTAATTGCCAAGCCTAACCTCAGTCAAGTAGTGACGAGTTAGGTTAAGGCTCTACTAGATTTTTCATAAGTAAAACAGTGTAAAATAGTACAGAGGAATATAAATTCTAAGGTAAGCAGTAGAAACACATAAATCTAAGAAGTAAAACAGCGACAAAGAGCCCTTGGATCAGTACAAATATCCTCCCAATTTAAATATGCAGTACAAGGGGAAAGCTCCCGGAATACGTCCGTAGTCCCAATTTAAATATGCAGTACAAAGGGAAAGCTCCCGGAATACGTCCGTAGTCCAATTTAAATATGCAGTACATGAAGAGCTCCCGGAGTACGTCCGTAGTCCCAGTTTAAATATTCAATGCGAATGAATGTCGGATATGGTGTATTTAAATAGCTCAGGAAAAGAATCACAGACAAGAACAAGATCAAGACTAACTAACACGGTGCACATTGTATCAAATAGGGAATTTAGGTAAAATAGGTAGGCATGCTTCTTCCTAATTTAAACTACGCAAGTAGCACATTAAACAGTGAAAAAGGAGTAAATTGATTTATGGCATGGCTAAGAAAAAATGGAATTAAGCAACAATGGCGCGTGTACGTACTCGTCACCTCACGTACACATCGCCCATATAACAAATAGTATCAAAACAACCTAAGGGGAAGCCCCCAACACAGAGTTAGGCAAGCCACTTACCTCGACTGCGCTACTCAACTCAAAATCACGCTCTTGCCGCGAGTACCTGACTCCGAATGACCCAAATATATTCAATTTAATTGCATAATGTAAATATCACTTTAACGAATCAATATAACTAATTAGTTCGCAGCTAATAAGCAAAGTTTGGAAAATTTCCCCAAAAAGTCCCCCAGGACCACGTCTCGGAATCGGGTAAAAGTTACAAATTTCGGACACCCATTCACTCACGAGTCTAACCATACAATAATTTCTCTAATCGAATATCAAAATCTCGATCAAAACTCACCAGCTTGGCCTAAGAACTTTATCCAAAGTTTCCCAAAATTTCACCAGAAATTCGAAATTAGAGGGTAGATTCAAGTGTATAATCATGGAAATTAGTCTAAACCGAGTTGGAATCACTTACCCAAATTGCCCAGGTGATAATCTCTTCGAAAATTGCACTTTCCCGAGATCTAAATCATTTTAGAAATTATGAACTTCAAACCCTCGGATTTTTTGTATAAACAACCCAGGTATTCCGCACCTGCGACTCTTGGACCGCACCTGCGGAAAATCCATCGCAGGTGCGAAAAATCACTAACAGGGCTGGGGCCGCACTTGCGGCTCCGCACCTGCGGCTCAGCACCTGTGGAACCCAGACTGAACCTGCGAACACTGGCTGTCGTTGGCCAAGACTGCACATGCGGAGCCCCTACCCGCACCTGCGGCTCCCCTTCGGCAGGTGCGAAACACCAGCACCAACAATGCTTCAGCTAGTTTCCTAAGTCCCAATTCACCCCGTTGAGCATCCGAAACATCCTCGAGGCCCCCGGGACCTCAATCAAACTTACCAACAAGTCCTAATACCTTATCCAAACTTATTCGAGTCTTCAAAACACATCACATAACATCAAAATCACCAATTTTTGCATGGATTCAAGCCTAAGAACTTATGAGATTTCCAAATCTACAACCGATGCCGAAACACATCAAAACTAGTCCGAATGACCTCAAATTTTACACACAGGTCATAAATGACACTACAGACCTACAACCACTCTCGGAACTCCATTCCGAGCCCGATATCAAAATTTCACCTATCGACCGAAATCGCCAAAAATTCTAACTTTCGCCAATTCAAGCCTAAATCTACTACAGAACTCGAGAACACATTCCGAAGACGCTTCTAACCCCGAGATCACCCAACAGAGCTAACGGATTCGACGGAATTCCTTTCCAGATCCGTCTTCACCAGTTCCAACTACGGTCCAATTTCTTAAGCTTAAACTTATATATAGGGACTATGTGTCTAAAAACTCTCCGAATTTCGCCACTAATCATTCCAACAAGTCCCATAGGCAGATATAAAAATGGGTAAAGCAGTTGTTAGGGGATCGGGGTGCTAACTCTCAGAATGACCGACCGGGTCGTCATAGGAACCGACGAAACTCCATTGCGGAGTCATCTTCACACATTTCCAACTACGATCAAAATCCTAGAACTCAAACTTCTGTTTTAGGGACTAAGTGTCCCAAATCACTCCGAAACCACAAGCAGAACCTCCCGACAAGGCGCATAAGTAGAAAATGACACATGTAAAATAGTAAACAGGGGATCAGGGCTATTACTCTCAAAATTACCAGCCAGGTCATTACATATATATATATATATATATATATATATATATATATATATATNNTACACATCTTGTTGGGAAGTTATTTGAGAAACAGTAAAGGTTATATTCACGTGGTGCTCATATACAGTATTGTAGACACGTGTCCCGTAATTAGATAATTTCCTTCCTTTATTGTGGAGCGTGCTGAACGCCTCAACAGTATAATGGATGCATCTATGGTTCGTGCTGTCCGAACCTCAGTAATGTACGTATTATTTTGGATCGAGTCGAACGACCTGGACATAATCGTGCATTATATCGTTGGCAGTCAAAATATTCATGAGATTATCCTTCCAGTGATGCCTGCCTTTTTATATGGTATTCCTTATCCACTTGATACTGAACCTTGATATATCTGAGCTATTGAGGTAGAATACAAGACTGAGAAAATCATACCCTTTAAAATAAAATTTTGGAAGATTATTGTTGGTCCAAAACGCACACGTAAGTATACGTGGTCGTAACAAGTAATATAATGTTAAATCGATGTCGAACCCACAGGGACTTGCGTAAACTACTTGTTGAATCACTCTAATTGTTATTTAATCGAGCCAAAACAAAATCCAGGAATGTAACTAATTTGTACTACGATTCTATGAACTAACTAATTATCAAGTGACAAAAATATTGTTGTGTATATTCAGTAGAGACAAATATTCCAGGGTTGTGATCAATTCACCACTCGTATTGCATTCTAATTAACTCTCCCTTTCATATAATTCACTCATGGTTGCTAATTAATCGATAATTGCTCTCGTAGCCTTCTCCCGAAGTACTACTCGCCTATTCTCAATAGATTAACGCCTATATTCCTATGAAATTAATCTATTAGAACGCACTAAGATTACGATGTTTAATTAAGCACGGTGACTAGGTATATTCCTATCCTAACCACAAATCCGCTCCCCTGAAGGGTTAAGATCGCGCTCTCTTCAATTATTCTCTAATATATATACGGCTTTCCCAAGCATAACATAGATAGTATATAGAACCTAATTGCTGTCCAAACAATTAAGCAATTAAACGCAGAATTGAAGAAACAACCACATATTGAGTGAGCTATAATCGAGGTTAAGTTAATGTCAAATAACAATATCCATGGCTAAACCACAACCCCAGAACAATGGGTGTTTAGCCACTCATGCTATAGTCAAACAATTGCATAAGTGTTGCATAAATGGAAAATACTAGAATAAGATGAAGAAAACTGATAATCCTTTGCTTCCTCAATGATTCTGTGTGTGTCTTCTCTCCAAAAATGGCATCCTCCCCTCAACGTTGTGTTTTTGGGTCTATTTTTATGTTTGGGACAAACCCTAAACGTGTAGGAGACTTCTATTCAAACCAGGAAACACTTAAAACCTTCAAAACTCGGAATTGACCGGACCTGGGACCCTATGCGTTAAGCCCCAAACGCCAGTTATAGCCTGGGCAGGCCTGGCATTTGGGCTCTAATGCCCCACTATAGCCTGGGTAGGCCTGGCTTTAAGCCCTAAATGCCCGACTATAGCCCGGGTAGGCCTAGCTTTAAGCTCCAAACGCCCGGCTATAGCCCGGGTTCACTCCTTTTCGACTCTTGAGCGTATTTTTGACGTTTATGCATCCATTTAGCTCGGCTTCCATTTTCAATTCACCTACACATGAAATAGACTCCATAATGCACATATGACGTGTCTTTTTATCACCAAAGCACATAAAATGTAAGGTACATAATGCTTAAAACTATGGGTTTTAGCCACGCATCAACACCCCACACTTAGACTCTTGCTCATCCTCGACAATATCCTTCAACACGTACACATTTCATTAACAAGGAGTATTTTACTTTTCAGTCACACACATTACCCCTTAACTATGATCGATACCGGCAATCAAGTATGAACATACAAAATTTCACATTCTTTCCCTTCTTTGAACATGCCCAAGTATAACAATTTAATCAATCACACGAATCAACCTAATTGCAACCACCCAACCTCAAGAGTCGACTTGCAACTACTAAGCCCTCTCAATTCACGCACCTACCCAACAAGAAAATTACAATATTACCAATTGTTCATGAGATCATGTGCCCTCACCATCAATAAAAGAGTGAATATAACTAGTCCACACATTCAAATATGCTTTTGAACATTATAAGGACATCACACACTTGAACAATTTCACTCACTCTCACAAAGAATTCATATGCATCCTGTGGTCATACCATAAGCTTGCCCGTAGTTTAGATCTCCACTAATTCAAGTTAGCCAAATCTAGGATTAATTAGGACTTTTAAGGTTGTAATGTAGGCTAAGGGACGAGTAGGATATATTTAGGAAGAGTGACTAACCCTCCTAATCGCTTTAATACACTACCTTCACAAATCAACACATATTCTTCTCAACCAATTCTCTTGCCACAATTCATATTCAACATAGCCATTTTTTAATTAAGCACTTCTATATTTTCACTAGCACAAATTACCAAAAATTGGAGGTGTGTATATTTTTGTACATACTTTTACTATCACTTTTTTTTATTTCCTACACACACTCCATACATGAAGATTCAATAGCTAGTGACTTTTGAATACAATTATTAGTGCACTAATAGGTCTTTCCATGGATCCACTCAAAAGTTAATCCCCAATATCTCACCTTACTTATTTTAGAGACTAAGTGCCTTAGGAGGAAAAGGTGCAAAAACCTCAATTTGAGAACAAAATAGGGGTACGACTTGTAATGTGGATACCAAAAAAAAGTTCTAAAGGCTCAAAGGGGCTAGCAANAGACTAGCATAACCTACAATTTCGCTTAGATTAACACACGGGGCAAGTTCTAGACTACACAGGATAGCATAGAAAATCACTAAACCTCACACATTGCACATGGCTCAATCACAACGGTTTTATTCAACTCTCAAGTCAAGAAATCACACAAAATTGAGAGAATTAAGAATTATTACACTATGTAGCATACAAGTCAAACAACTGAGCTAACACATCACAAAATTGGCTATTTATTTTTACTCATGCATCAAACATGTCAAACCCAATATAAAGGAAAGTAGAATGTATGTCATAACCTGATATGCCGGCATCAAACATGTCATAGGGTATTTCTCAGTTACTCAGTTTCTTCCTAACTACTCTAAAAACAAAAATAAACACCAGGTTCAAGTTACACCCTTGGAAAAGAACCGTTGCCCAAAGAAAAACCAAGGGATACTACCTAACTATCCTAAAAAAAATAAAAAAATAAAAATCTTTTTGGTGTTTTTTCAAATCGGACTTTATCCCTCAAGAAAATTGTCCAANAATAGATATACAGGATGGGTTGCCTCCCAACAAGCGCCTTATTTATAGTCGTGGCACGACTCTGCTACTCTGCTTAGGCTGGGCGCTTTCTCTTCTTCTTTCTCCCATGAAGCCTAGCCTTTTTGCACGCTCTTAACAGGTCTCCTTTCTCATCTCTGGTTCTTTTCTCAATTATGTTTACACCCTCAGTTTGCAACACCACCTCCTCTGGATCCCTGCCATCCACATAAGGACTCTGCTCTATCCCCTTCACGTCGACCACAGTAATCATGCACATGTCCTCATAATTCTTTGGGAGTTTAACTGCCTTGTACACATTAAAAGTGACCTCTTCATCATCAACTCTCATTTTTAACTTCACTGCCCTCACATCAATAATTGCTCCACCAGTAGCTAAGAATGGTCGCCCCAAGATAATTGGCACTTCCTCATCTACCTCGTAATCAATAACAATAAAATCAGTGGGAAGAATAAACTTTCCCACTCGAACTAGCACATCTTCAATAATTCCTTCCGGCATAATTAACGACCTATCTTCTAACTGTAAGGTGATTGTGGTAGGTCTAAGAACCCCCAATCCGAGTTTCTTGAACAAAGAAGATGGCATCAAATTTATACTAGCCCCTAAATCACACAGGGCTCTACCAACTTCTTGTTTTCCAAGAGACAAAGGAATTGCGAAACTCCCAGGATCCTTCAACTTAGGAGGAAGTTTACTCTGAACTATGGCACTACACTCTTCAGTGAGTGCAACTGTCTCAAACTTTGCATGTCTTCGTTTATTTGCCACAATATCTCTGAGATACCTCGCATACTTAGGCACTTCTTGCAAAATTTCCACCAAAGGCAAATTCACACTCACTTGGCTCAACATATCTAGGAATTTCTTGTACTTAGCATCATCTTTTTGCCTCTGCAGTCTTTGTGGAAACGGAGGTGGTGGCCTTGTTTCAATTACTGGCTCGAGTCCTTTATCATCTTTCTTATTCCCCTCAAGTGGCTTGGGAACTAATTCTCCTCCAGGATGAACTGTATTCTTCTTTGTTTTTGGAGCTTCTTCTAGTATTCTTCCATTCCTCAAGGTAATTGCATTGACTTGAGCCTTAGGATTAGGCTCAGTATCACTAGGAAGAGCTCCTGCTGGTCTGGTATTTTGGGAACTGGCAAGCTGTCCCAATTGATGTTGCAAGTTTCTCATTGTTGCTGCCTGGGCCTGGTGATCAGCCATTATTTTCTGTTTGAAAGCAAGTTGATCGTTCATCATTTTCTTCATAATCTCCTCAAAGCTAGATGATTGTTCAGCCTGAGGTGGTCTGTATTGTTTTTGAGGTGCTTGAGGCCGATTATGATTCTGATTGCCTTGATTACCACCCCAAGAGAAATTTGGGCGGTTCCTCCAGTTGGGATTGTAGGTGTCCCCATACTGATTTGTTTGGCCTCGATTTACATTACCCACAAAATGTACAAACTCTGGATTTGCTGGGCATATACTGCTCATGTGACCCTCTCCACAAACTTCACAAAATACCTAAATCTGTTGAACTGGTTGCACTGGCTGGGCCTGTTGCTTGTTAATAATCAGGTTCATCTGATTGACTTGGTTAGTCAATGTAGAGATCTGAGCTGATAATGCTGACACAACATCTATTTCAAGAACCCCTGGTGACTTTTGAACCACATTTCTCCCCATTTCACCTTGCCAGTCTGGATTGCTTTTGGAGAATTTATTCAGTAATGCAAATATTTCATCATAATTCTTCTCCAACACCTGACCTCCGGCTGCTGCATCTACCACAATTTTTGTTTGCGGATGGATCCCCTCAATGAAAGTGTGAACTAACACCTCGTTTGTCTGGTTGTGATGAGGACAGTTTCTGAGTAGCCCCTTGAATCTTTCCCATGCTGAATATAAAAATTCACATGTTTTCTGTCTAAAGGAGATTATCTCACTCCTGATCTTTGCGGTCTTCCCTGAAGGGAAGAACCTTGCCAGAAATTTTCTCGCCAGATCGTTCCATGTTGTGATGAAATTAGCTGGTTCTGCCTTTAGCCATCGCTTTGCTTCGCCCAATATCGAGAATGGGAAAAGCGTGAGCCTCACATAATCTGGCGTGACCCCGTTAGTGATATAAGTATCACTAATCTCCAAGAAGTTCAGAATGTGCTGCTGTGGATCCTCGTGTGGAAGACCCAAAAACTGCCAGTTTGCATGAAGTAGTTGGATCATGCTCTGTTTCAGCTCAAAGTGCCCAGTTATTCTGGGCTTCACGATGCTGGAGGTGACATTAGCAATACTGGGCATTGCCACCTCCTGAACAACCATGTGTTGTTCCTCTGCCATGTTCACAGGAAATCGGATGAAGTCCTGAATATTGCCTGTATCTCTTGCTTCTCGCAATCTCCTGTGAAATGATCTCTCAGGTTCGGGGTCAAAGCCGTCAAGTCTATCCTGGCTTCTGACCCTACGCATTCACTCAAAGTTCCTGAGATTAGAGAAAAAATCACGTGACGTTAGACTCAATGAAATAAACAATTAAAGCAAGTAAATAAAAAGTAGTCTATATTCAAGTCCCCGGCAACGGAGCCAAAAACTTGTTGGTCCAAAACGCACATGCAAGTATACGTGGTCGTAGCAAGTAATATAATGTTAAATCGAATGTCGAACCCATAGGGACTTGCGTAAAATACTTGTTGAATCACTCTAATTGTTATTTAATCGAGCCAAAACAAAATCCAGGAATGTAACTAATTTGTATTACGATTCTATGAACTAACTAATTATCAAGTGACAAAAATATTANGCCTTCTCCCGAAGTACTACTCGCTTATTCTCAATAGATTAACGCCTATATTCCTATGAAATTAATCTATTAGAACGCACTAAGATTACGATGTTTAATTAAGCATGGTGACTAGGTATATTCCTATCCTAACAACAAATCCGCTGCCCTGAAGGGTTAAGATCGTGCTCTCTTCAATTTTTCTCTAATCTATATACGACTTTCCCAAGCATAACATAGATAGTATATAGAACCTAATTGCTGGCCAAACAATTAAGCAATTAAACGCAAAATTGAAGAAACAACCATATATTGAGTGAACTATAATCGAGTTTAAGTTAATGTCGAAAAACAATATCCATGGCTAAACCACAACCCCAGAACAATGGGTGTTTAGCCACTCATGATAGAATCAAACAATTGCATAAGTGTTTCATAAATGGAAAATACTAGAATAAGATGAAGAAAACTAATAATCCTTTGCTTCCTCAATGATCCTATGTGTGGCTTCTCTCCAAAAATGGCATCCTCCCCTCAAAGTTGTGTTTTTGGGTCTATTTATATGTTTGGGACAAACCCTAAACGTGTAGGAGACTTCTATTCAAATCGGGAAACACTTAAAACCTTCAAAACTCGGAATTGACCGGACCTGGAACCCCAGGCGTTAAGCCCCAAACGCCCAGCTATAGCCTGGGCAGGCCTGGCTCTTGGGCTCTAACGCCCCACTATAGCCTGGGTAGGCCTGGCATTAAGCCCCAAACGCCCGACTATAGCTCGGGTCACTCCTTTTCGACTCTTGAGCGTATTTTTGATGTTTATGCATCCATTTAGCTCGGCTTCCATTTCCAATTCACCTACACATGAAATAGACTCCATTATGCACATATGACGTGTATTTTTATCACAAAAGCACATAAAATGTAAGGTACATAATGCTTAAAATTATGGATTTTAGCCACGTATCAATTATGTAACTTACAGGTTTATCCCATTATTGCTGTATGGCTCATATTTGCTTATGATTTATTATATTACTTTATTGGACCTCTAGTAAGCGTCGATGTCGACCCCTCGTCACTACTTCTCGGTATTAGGCTAGATACTTACTGCGTACGCCTTGATTTACGTACTCATGCTATACTTCTGCACTAAATGTGCTGGCTTTGACAGGTTAAATTGGTGGTTATCTTGGTGCATAGGCGCAGCTGTTGAGGAGACTTTATAGTAAGCTGCATTCCAGGTTACTATCGCAACCCACAGAGTCTCCGTCATACCATTTACTCTATCCTGTCTTATTTACATTCCAGACAGATGTTGTATTATTATTTTACTCCTAATGTCACCACCCAGAATTCCCACCGTCGGGACCGTAATGACGCCTAACATTTAACTTGCTAGGCAAGCCACATTAGAGTATTTTAAAGCTGAAACTTATCCAATTCAATCAACAACAACAATAAATTAAGATGAAATACAGCGAATACGGAATAATATAAATGCTTTAACATTTACAACTACCCAGGTCTGGAGTCACAATTCACGAACTACTAAGATTACTACAAACAGAGTCTGAAGAAGGGAAACTACATTATTTTGAAATAGAAAACAGTAATAGATAAAACTAAGAAGAGACTCCACGGTATGTGGACACCAGCAGATTTACCTTGGGTCTCCCGATAGCAATCCGACAGCTAATCTCTCGATCAACCAGAGCTGGTACCAAAATCACAGAAAGTGCAGAGTACAATATCAATACAACCGACCCCATATACTGGTAAGTGTTGAGCCCAACCTCAACGAAGTAGTGACGAGGCTAAGGCAAGACACCTACAATCAGACCTGTACAATTTAAAAGTATATATATAAACCAATAACAGTAATGAAGAACTAGCCAGGAAATATCGGGAGGGGGAAACATGCTGAGGGGAATACGAGATAAAGAACTACATCAGAATGATAATGTGAACAACAAATATACTACGAACCAATAGGAACCAGCGAACACAGTAAAAGAAGAATGCACAACATCATCTTTCGTGCTTTTACTCTTATCCTCACCATGAAATTAATAGGAATGACACGACACCCTTCATGCATTAACTCTCATAACGTGGCATGACATCACCCTTCGTGCATTAAACTCACAACATGGAACGGCATCACCCTTCGTGCATTAACACTCTCAACCTCACATAATGTCAATAGAAACGGCACGGCATCACCCTTCATGCATTAACACTCTCCCTTACCATATTTCAATGAACAAATCACAACAGGGAGATAAAACAACAAGTACAAGTCTTACTTCCCCATTTGGTTCCACAATGTCAACCTCAACTTCGAAATCAATACTCAATTATCACCAAAAGATTCGTAAACATGACAAAAGGGATCGAGTTAACAATTTTGGTCTAAACATGGATAATATGAACAAAGGAAGCTATAATTGCAAGAAACTAAACCCCAGCCGCATGCTTTAACCCGACTACAACACATAGGTACTTTTCACCTCACATATACGTTGTTTCCAACAATTAAACAAGTAGAAATTAGGCAAACAATTCCTATTCCCTCAAGACAAGGTTAACCACGACACTTACCTCGCTCCAACGTCCCAAACTCAAAGTTCAACCACTGTTTCACACAAGCCTCTGAATCGATAGAATCTAGAAAATTACCAACCAAACAATTCGATTTAAGCCTTAGGAGTTACCCATGATTGTAAAGAATTCAATTTAGGCCATTTTTGAAAAAGTCAACACCCGGGCGCGCTTGGTCCAAACCCGAAATTCGGACCAAAACCCAATTATCCATTCACCCCCGAGCTGGGTTATGTAATTTATTTTTGAATCTGACCTCAATTTGAGGTCTATATCCCCAATTTACCAAATCCCTAGTTGCTACCCAAAAACCCCAATTTCCCCATGAAAACTTTAGATTTTAGGTTGAATCTTAGGAAAAAGTAGTGGAACATTGAAAAAAATTAGTTTAAAATCACTTGCCAATAATTTGGGAAAGAAACGTTCTTTGGAAAATCGCCCCTTGTGTTTTAGGTTTTGAATATTTGGAAAATGAACCAAAAATCCCGTCCAAAGTCATTTTGATCAGTTGCTGGTGTCGCCTTTACGACCTGGGGTTCGCAAATGCGAGCCCCGCAAATGCGAAGAACCTATTGCAAATGCGAAGGTCTCCCCATTCCTGCTATCATCGCAAATGCAAAGGTCTCCCCATTCCTTCTATCATCACAAATGGGAGCCTGACCATTTCCGCAATTGCGACCATGTGATCACAAATGCGATCACTAACTTCCCCCGTACCACTTTGCAAATGCGAAGGAATGTTCGCAAATGCGAAGATCATGAGGCGCAGATATTCTTCGCAAATGCGAGAAATAGCTCGCAAATGCTGAACCTGCAGAGGTCGCAAATGCGATGCCTAATCTCTCATTTACGAGATCAGAGGCCTACACCAGCAATTGAAACACCAACAATGCTCTAAGTATAATTTTCACTCTGTAGCCTATTCAAAACTCACCCGAGCCCTCGGGGCTCAAAACCAAAAATGCACACAAGTCTAAAAATATCATACAAACTTGCTCGCCCGATCCAAACCCCAAAATAACACCTAGAACTACGAATTGAACACCAAATCGAATGAAATTTTCAATAAATCTTTGAAACTTCTATTTTCGCAACTGAACGTCCGAATCATGTCAAACCAACTCCTTTTTTCATCAAATTTCACAGACAAGTCATAAATATGGTATTGGACATATACCGGGTTCTGGAACCAAAATACGAATCCGTTATCCATAAAGTCAAAATTTGGTCAAACATGCCCAATTCATTAAGTTTTTAACTTTCAAATTTCGACAAAGCCCGATATCTCGGGCTAGGGACTTTCGAATTCCATTCCGGGATAAGCCCAAGTCCCTAAGGATAGTACAGACCCACTAGGATCATCAAAATACGAATCCGAGTCCATTTACTAAAACTGCTGACCGAAGTCAACTCAAATGAAGTTTTAGGCAAAAATCCTTAATTTTCACAGTTTTTAACATAAACACTTTTGAAAAGACGTTCGGACTGTGCACGCAAATCGAGAAAGGATAAACATGATTTTTAGAGCTTCAGATCACAAAATAATGTCTCAAAACACGTGATGACCTATCAGGTCATCATATTCTCCGCCTCTAAAAAAATCGTTTGTCCTCGAACGGACATAGAAAAGTATCTGAACTGGTGAATATGTGGGGATATGTACTCCGCATGTTCGACTCGGACTCCCAAGTAGCTTCCTCGACGGGCTGACCTCTCCACTGCATTCGGATTAAAGGATAACTCTTCGACTTCAACTGACGAACCTGCCGGGCTAGAATTTCCACCGGCTCCTCCTCATAAATCAAATCCTTATTCAATTGGACAGAGCTTAAATCTAACACGTGGGACGGATCTCTGTGATACTTTCGGAGCATGGACACATAGAATACCGAATGAATTTCTGGTAACCCCGGAGGCAACACAAGCCTGTAAGCTACCTTTCCCACTCTCTCGATTATCTCAAAAGGTCTGATATACCTAAGGCTCAGCTTGCCCTTCTTCCCAAACCTCATGACACCCTTCATGGGTGATACCGGGAGAAACACTCTCTCACCGACCATGAATGCAACATCACGAAATCTATGGTCATCATAACTCTTCTGCCTGGACTGAGCTGCAAAGTCGATCCTGAATAATCTTGATCTTATCCAAGGCATCCGGTACTAGATCTGTACCCAACAACCAAGCCTTTCCCGGCTCGAACCACCCAACTGGCGACCGACAACGCCTAATGTATAATGCCTCATAGGGAACCAATTGAATGCTCGAATAGTAGTTGTTGTTGTAGGCAAACTCTGCAAGGGGAAAGAACTGATCTAGCGATCTTCCGAAGTCTATAACACATGCGCAGAGCATATCCTCAAAGTTCTGAATAGTGCGCTCGGGCTGTCCGTCCATTTGAGGATGAAACGCTGTGCTCAACTCAACCAACGTGCCCAACTCATGCTGTACTGCCCTCTAGAAGTGTGAGGTGAATTTCATACCTCGATTAGAAATGATAGACATGGGCAAACCGTGAAGACGGACGATCTCGCGAATATAAATCTCTGCCAACCGCTCCCAAGAATAGGTAACTGCTACAGGAATGAAATGCACTGAGTTAGTCAGCCTGTCCACAATGACCCAAACGACATCAAACTTCCTCTGAGTCCATGGGAGTCCAACAACAAAATCCATAGTGATACGCTCCCACTTCCACTTAGGAATCTCTATCTTCTGAAGAAAACTATCAGGTCTCTGATGCTCATACTTGACTTGCTGACAATTTAGGCATGGAGATACATAGGCAACTGTATCCTTATTCATCCTCCTCCACCAATAATGCTACCGCAAGTCCTGATACGTCTTCGTGGCCCTCGGATGAATAGAATACCAGGAACTGTGTGACTCCTCAAGAATCAACTCACAAAGTCTAGCCATATTGCATCCTCAAGACCTCGTCATCACCAACAGTAACCTTCTTGGCACCACTGTGCCGCACTACGTCCCTAATGACCAATAAATGAGGGTCGTCATACTGATGATCTTTGATACGCTCAAACAAAGAAGACCGAGCAACTGTTCAAGCTAAAACACGGATGGGCTATGAAATATCCAACCTCACAAACTAGTTGGCCAAAGTTTGAACATCTACTGCAAGCGGTCTCTCACCGACTGGAATGAACGCAAGGCTGCCTATACTCGCTGCCTTTCTACTCAATACGTCGGCTACCACATTGGCCTTCCCGGAATGATACAAGATGATGATATCATAGTATTTAAATAGCTCCACCTTCTCTGCCTCAAATTGAGATCCTTTTGCTTGAACAAATACTGAAAGATCCGATGATAAGTGAAAACCTCGCACGACACGACATAAAGATGTGCCTCCAAATCTTCAGCGCATGAACAATGGCTGCCTACTCTAAATCATGGACATGATAATTCTTCTCATGAACCTTCAACTGTCGCGGCACATATGCAGTCACCCTGCCGTCCTGCATTAATACAACATTGAGCCTAACGCGGGACGTATCACAATATACCATGTAAGATCCAAAACCTGTGGGAAACACCAACACTGGTAATGTAGTCAAAGCAGTCTTGGGCTTCTAAAAACTCGCCTCACACTCGTCTGACCATTTGAACAGGGCACCCTTCTGGGTCAACCTGGTCTTCGTAGCTCAAGTGGGTCTAGGCTAGTTTTGAACTACCTCAATCTTCTTAGGATCCACCTGAATGCCCTATGCTGATACAACGTTCCTTAAGAAAGAGAATGAATCCAACCAACACTCATACTTCGAAAATTTAGCATATAACTGGCTGTCTGTCAAAGTCTGAAGCAAAATCCTAAGATGCTGCTCATGCTCCTCTCAACTGCGGGAGTAGATCAAGATATCGTCAATAAACACAATCACAAAGGAGTCCAAATAAGGCTTGAACACTCGGTTCATCAAATCCACTAATGCTGCTGGGGCATTTGTCAACCCAAAGAACATCACTAGAAACTCATAATACCCGTACCGAGTCTGAAAAGCTTTCTTAGGGACATCAGATGCCCTAATCCTCAAATGATGATAGCCGGACCTCAAATCAATCTTCGAAAACACCTTGGCACCCTGAAGCTGATCAAATAAATCATAAATCCTCGGCAATGGATACTTTTTCTTGATGGTGACTTTGTTAAACTACCGATAATCTATGCACATCCTCATCGACCCATCCTTCTTCTTCACAAACAACACAGGCGCACCCCAGGGCGAGACACTAGGTCTAATGAAGCCCTTATCAAGCAAATCTTGCAACTGTTCCTTCAATTCTGGTGGATCCATACGGTATGGTTGAATAGAAATGGGCTGAGTGTCAGGAGCCAAATCAATACAGAAATGAATATCCCTGTTGGATGGCATCCTCGGCAGGTCAGCAGGAAATACCTCTGGAAACTCATGAACAACTAGCACATAATCCATAGAAGGAACCTCTGCACTAGAATCACGAATATAAGCCAAATAGGCTAAACACCCCTTCTCGACCATACGCCGAACCTTCATATAAGAGATAACCCTGCTGGTAGAATGGCCAGGAGTCCTTCTCCACTCTAATAGAGGCAACCCCGGCAAGGCTAAGGTCACCGTCTTGACGTGATAGTCCAATATAGCGTGGTAAGCTGACAACCAATCCATATCTAGTATAACATCAAAATCAACCATATCGATAAGTAGAGGATCTACACTAGTCTCAACACTCCCAATAGTGACAACACACGAATGATAAATTCGATCTACGACAATAGCATCCCCCACAGGTGTGGACACATATACCGGGGCACTCAAAGAATCACGAGGCACAACCAAATATGAAGAAAAATAAGATGACACATAGGAGTAGTGGAACCCGGATCAAATAGAACTGAAGCATCTCTACTGCAAACTAAAATAGTACCTGTGGTGACGGCGTCGGATGACTCAGCCTCAGAACTGGCTGGAAAAGAATAGCATCGAGGCTGGGCCCCACCACTCTGAATTACATCTCTAGGACGGCCCTTGGCTGGCTGGCCTCCCCCTCTAGCAGCCTGACCTCCACCTCTAATGGTCGGACCACCACCTATGGCTGCCTGACCCCTACCTCTAGCTAGCTGAGCAGGCGGTGCAGCACCCGGTGCCAGGACCATGGCATAAGAACCCTGATGCTATGAACTACTCGATGCACGAGGTCAAAATCTAGCAATGTGCCTCGGAACACCACAAGTATAACAAGGCCTCGGCTGCTGTGGCTGCTGTCCGTGAAACTGACCCTGTCGACTTGAGTAATCACCCTGAAAACTCTGGAGCGGAGGTGCACTAATAGGAGCTGGTGGTGCACTGTAGGCTAGCTGACTAGAATAAGGCATATGGGGGACACGACCACCTGGAGCACAGTGGGATGCCTGGAGTGCTGAATGAAATAGCCTAAGAGGAAGGACTCCACCAAAAGTACACCTGCCTCCGGATGAGGCACCGATGATCCCACTAGAATGACGAGGCCTCTTGTCAGACCCCTGACCTCCCTGAGCAAGAACTATCTCAACTCCTCTGGCGACATTGGCAGCTTCCTAAAAAGAAATCTCACTCCCACCCTCTCTCTCTCGATAGGAAAGAGAAGAATATCATGACGGGCCAAATTCACAAAACGAGTCTCATACTGAGTAACAATCATACTGCTCTGCTAAAGACGCTCGAACTGACGGTGATGCTCCTCTCTCAATGTGATAGGGAGAAACTTCTCCAGGAAGAGCTGAGAGAATCGGTCCCAAGTAAGAGAAGGCGACTCCTCTGGTCTGGTCAATAAATAATCTCTCCATTATTTCTTGGCAGAACCAGTCATCTGAAATGCAACAAAATCCACCCTATTGGTCTCCACTATACCCATGTTCCGTAGAACCTCATGACAGCTGTCAAGATACTCCTGGGGGTCCTCTGAAGATGCACCACTGAAGTGAAGTGGAAAGAGCTTGGTGAACTTGTCCAATCTCCGTGAAGCCTCAGAAGACATAGCTGGCCCTTCACCGGCCAGTGTCGCAACAACCGGCTGAACTACTCTGATTGGCTGAAATGCTGGAATCTGATACTGGGGAGACATCTGCTTCGGAGTGTGAGTAGCAGGAGTTTGTGATCCTCCTCCATCATGAGACACGGCTGGTGCCATGGGAAATGCGCCAGTCTGGGCCACACTCTCCATAAGGCACACCAAACGGACCACAACATCCTAAAGCACTGGGGTGGCAATGAACCCCTCCGGAACCTGAGCTGGCCGGGTAGGAACAGTCTGGGCTGGAGTCTCCTCCTCAAACTCTACCTGAGGCTCCACTGCTGGGGCTCTGGGCTGAGCCCTGCGCCTACCTCGGCCTCTAGCACGGCCTCGACCTCGACCTTTAGCACGGCCTCGACCTCGACCTCTACCCCTTGTAGGAGCTGCCACTGGATGCTCTGGCTGCTGCTCAGCTGAAGAAGCACTACGTGTTCTCGCCATCTGCGAGAGAATAAGAGCAGAAGAGGTCAATCAGTACTGAGAAACAAAATCACACGACATAGAAGAAAAGAAGTGAAATTTGTTCCTAAACTTCATAGCCTCTGGGAGATAAGTATAGACGTCTCTGTACCGATCCCCCAGACTCTACTAAGCTCGCTAGTGAATTTTGAGACCTAGGCAACCTAGTGCTCTGATACCAATTTGTCACGACCCAGAATTCCCACCGTTGGGACTGGGATGACGCCTTACATTCTACTTGCTAGGCAAGCCATGTTAGAGTATTTTTAAGCTGAACCTTATCCAATTAAATAAAAAACAACAATAAATTGAGATGAAATACATCGAATACGAAATAATATAAAAGCTTTAACATTTACAACTACCCTGATCTGGAATCACAATTCATGAACTACTAAGATTACTACAAACAGAGTCTGAAGAAGGGAAAATACATTGTTTTGAAATAGAAAACAGTAAAAGCTAAAACTAAGAAGAGACTCCATGGTCTGCGGACGGCGGTAGATCTACCTTGGGTATCCTGATAGCAATCTTGTAGCTAATCTCTCGATCAACCAGAGCCGGTACCAAAATCCGTGCAAAAAGTACAGAGTGTATCAGTACAACCGACCCCATGTACTAGTAAGTGTCGAGCCTAACCTCGACAAAGTAGTGACGAGGCTAAGACAAGACACCTACAATTAGACCTGGACAATTTAACAGTATATATATACCAATAGCAGTAATGAAGAACTAGATAGGAAATATCGGGAGGGGGAAACATGCTGAGGGTTATACGAGATAAAGAACTATAGCAGAATCATAATGTGAACAACAAATATACTATGAACTAATAGGAACCAGTGAACATAGTAAAAGAGGAATGCACGGCATCACTCTTCGTGCTTTTACTCTAATCCTCACCATGAAATTAATAGGAATGACACGACATCACCCTTCGTGCATTACACTCACAACATAGCACGGCATCACCCGTCGTGAATTAACACTCTCAACCTCACATTAAGTCAATAGAAACGACACATCACCCTTCGTGCATTAACACTCCCCTTACCATAATGCAATGCACAAATCACAACAGGGAGATAAAATAACAAGTACAAGTCTTACTTCCACATTTGGTTCCACAATGTCAACCTCAATTTCGAAATCAATACTCAATTATCACCAAAAGATTTGTAAACATGACAAAAGTGACCGAGTTAACAATGCTAGTCTAAACATGGATAATATGATCAAAGGAAGCTATAATTGTGAGAAACTAAACCCCACCCGCATGCTTTAACCCGAATACATCGTATAGGTACTTGTCACCTCACATATACGTTGTTTCTAACAATTAAACAAGTAGCAATTATGCAAACAATTCCTATTGCCTCAAGACAAGATTAACCACGACACTTACCTTGCTCCAACGTCCCAAACTCAAAGCTCAACCAGGGCCTCTCCTTTCACATAAGCCTCCGAACGGATAGAATCTAGAAAATTACCAACCAAACAATTCGATTTAAGCCTTAGAAACTACCCATGATTGTAAAGAATTCAATTTAGGCCATTTTAAAAAAAATCAACAAAAGTCAACATCCAGTCCCGCTTGGTCCAAACCCGAAATTCGGACCAAAACCCTATTACCCATTCCTCCCGAGCCCAATTATGTAATTTGTTTTGGAATCCGACCTCAATTTGAGGTCTAAATCCCCAATTTACCAAACCACTAGTTTCTACCCACAATCCCGCAATTCCCCCATGAAAACTTTAGATTTTAGGTTGAATCATAGGAAAAAGTAGTGGAACATTGAAAGAAATTAGTTTAAGATCACTCACCAATGATTTGGGGAAGAAACGTTCTTTAGAAAATCGCCTCTTGTGTTTTAAGTTTTGAAAATTTGAGAAATGAACCAAAAATCCCGTCCAAAGTCATTTCGATAAGTTGCGGGTGTCGCATTTGCGACCGGGGGTTCGCGCGAGCCGCGCAAATGCGAATAACCGATCGCAAATGCGAAAGTTTTCCCATTCCTGCTATCACCACAAATACGAAGAAATCTCGCAAATGCGAGCCTGACCATTTCTGCAATTGCGACAATGTGATCGCAAATGCGATCACTTCCTTCCTCGTCCCACTTCGCAAATGCGATGGAATGTTCGCAAATGCGAAGATCATGAGGCCCAGGTATTCTTCGTAAATGCGAGAAATAGCTCGTAAATGCGGAACTTGCAGAGGTCGAAAATGCAATGCCTGATCTCGCATTTGCGAGATCAGAGGCCTACACCAGCAATTGGAACACCACTAATGCTCTAAGTCTAATTTTCACTCCGTAGCCTATCCGAAGCTCACCCGGGCCCTTGGGGATCCAAACCAAACATGCACACAAGTCTAAAAATATCATACAAACTTGCTTGCGCGATCAAAATACCAAAATAACAACCTAGAACTACGGATTAATCAAATGAAATTTTCAAGAAAGCTTTGAAACTTCTATTTTCACAACTGGACGTCCGAATCACGTCAAACCAACTCCATTTTTCATCAAATTTTACAGACAAGTCATAAATATGGTATTAAACCTATACCGCATTCCGGAGCCAAAATATGGACCCGTTATCCAAAAAGTCAAACTTTGGTCAAACATGTCCAATTCATTAAGTTTTTAACTTTCAAATTTCAACAAAGTCAGATATCTCGGGCTAGGGACTACCAAATTCGATTCCGGGCATACGTCCAAGTCCCAAATCACAGTACGGACCCATCGGGATCGTCGAAACATGAATCCGGATCCGTTCACTAAAAATGTTGACCGAAGTCAACTCAAATGAAGTTTTAAGCAAAAATCCTTAATTTTCACAGTTTTTAACATAAAAGCTTTCTGGAAAGACGCACGGATTGCGCATGCAAATCAAGGAGGGCTAAAACATGATTTTTAAAGCTTCGGATCATAAAATTAGCTTTCAAAACACGAGATGACCTATCGGGTCACACCTTAGTAAATGCTCATGCACTTGTGACATCAGGTTTTGGGATGTTCTTGTTTATGATTTTGATTAGCATTTGCATACTTTCACTATATATACTGTTAAAATTTTTAAGTTTTCATGATTTTATTGTGTTGATTTCTTTATCTAATAAAATTCACGATTTCAAAAATAATTAAGTTGGTAGTTCACCGTTGTCATTCCTAGTGACGTTGGGCACCATCACGGCGTACAATGAATTTTGGATCGTGACAATTAGTTCTTGCTAAAACCTTTTCTCCCCCTTTTTCGTTCAAACGGTTTTATGGCACATTATAAAGATTCTATAGTTATATGACCATTTTTACTGGAGTTTGGGAGATATTTTCTTCATTTGCAGTCCACAAGTTTGAATCTCAATCGTGACTACTCTATTTCCCTATTAAGTATGCCAGTAGAAAAGTCTCCTTGGCCTTCAGGGACAATTTTATTAGGTCACTTTTGTTTTTGGGCTTTACAAGGCTCTCTCTAGGATATCCTTTTGAAATTTTTACATATATATACTATATTATAAATTTATTTACCTCTTTTAAAGAGGTTATCCATACTACATTACTTCACATTTTAGAGGACATGGCCCTTGATAAAAAGTTGTGCAGGGCGAGCATTAAGATTGTAGGTTAGGAAGTAGGAGGCTAGTGTATGTTTGTCTTAGGCTGCTAGTGGCTTCAATTATGTCCATATTACTTCTATAGGACTGCAGGTTAGATTGTAGGATACTAGTCCGATAATGTAGTGTCTTAGGATGCTAGTGGTTCTTGTTGTATCCATATTACTCTATTGTGTTTATAGTACTGTACCATTGTTACTGCTTATTGTTATTGCTTTCTCTCTATTTTATGGTTATTACGTTGCTGACGCTATCTCTCTTTCTTTCTTGCTTACTATGATATTACTGTGCCATTGTCTCTTTTCATCTTCTTTAGCCGAGGGTCTATCGGAAACAACCTTCCTATTCCTTCGGAGTAGGGATAAGGCCTGCGTACACACTACCCTCCCCAAACTCCATTTGTGGAATTCCACTGAGTTATTGTTGTTGTTGTTGTTGTTGTTGTAAAGAGGTTATTGCTTAGTTACATTTGTATATACAATTTATTGCTTATATACAAAATAAGTATTAGACTCCAATCATACCTATTTTAGGCTTCATCTTCTCTCTCTCTCATAGGTGGAATTCAATTTCATCACATCACAACAAATTTGAGCAAAAGCATTTTAATAGATAAATAAGTACAACATCGAATCTTGAAAGTAATTTAATCAATCGACATATACTCCTTATCGCAACCTCTAAATTTTCTTGATCAACATATATGTATTCTATTCTCAACAAGAGTTTGGAGGCGCTTGAGAATTGAGATTGATTTGAGAGAATTTATCTTTACCTCTTCTCTTACAACAGGATGTTCTGCTTATTGTCTGAAAAATGAGCCTTAGTCTCTTTATGACTTGTTTACTTATTAATGGAACTTTGGTGAATTAGATTCTTTTGGATGTAGAAAACGTAAAGACATGAGTCGGAGTTCCATTGATAGCCATTAAAACCTTCGAAGTTTTAAATTCGAAAATCAAATTTTGCAAAATTTGTTATTTATTTAGATTGGGTATTGTTTCAAATGATTGAGAATATCTTTTAGAGTTTATATCTTAATTTTAAGAGAATTTGGTGAAGATTCAAGGTGATTTGGTTAGAAATTTTTTTATTGAAACTCGCAAAAGAAGACATAAATTATATTATTTTATATGTCGAGTGTAGAAACGTCATACAGAATATATACAACAAACATATTTTGTATACAACTTGTATATAAATTGTATGTAAAGTCTAATTTTCACCGAGTACTATAAAAACAATTGCATTCAAGTTGTCGGTAAATTGTAAACTTTGACCGAATTTGTATATGTTTTGAAATTTGTTTTGCTAATTTCTGTAATTAAGAAAACTTAGATAAATCAGATAAATAAGTTTAACATTTTCATATATATACAAAAAAGTCTCAATCCTTTTCCATATCAAAGAATTGCATCGGTTGTCACTCGAAGGGACTAGTCCTTAAATATTATTTTTGTTTTTGACTTTGTTGCAAAAATAAGACTCTTCTTCACTAAGAATATCATAGTTCTTCAAAAATAAAAGCTATATTCCTGTTTGTGGGTGAAAAGTAAAGTTCATAATTGATAATTGTTAAAAAAGTTTCAATGTTGATAATTACACTTAATTTTTATTCAAATACTAATTTAGTAATTTATTTTAATAATCTCAAAACTCCATTGTTGGTCCTGAGAGAGTATTGAAGTAAAGAATTTAGGTCTTATTGATTTGGTGTTTGTCACGACCCAAAACCCAATTAGTCTTGATGGCACCTAACCCAACCCGCTAGTTAAGCTAATTAACAACTTTTCAATTCCAATGAAACTGATAAAGCAATTAAATAGAAGAAATTATTTTAAATCTTATACATTTCTCAAGGACTGGTTGTGCAAATCATGAAGCTTCTAAGATTAGAATATACAAAGCTGATATGAAATAAATACAACATATATTCGAAATGTACATAAATAGATTGTTATGAATCCATGGCTACCATGAACAAGAGGCAGCTATGACCGGAACGTAGGTACATCTTCGAATCCAGCTCCCGTCGATTCCAGCATCGTCAACAGCCAATATCTGCACGCAAGGTGCAGAACTGCAATATGAGTACAACCGACCCCATGTATTCAATAAGTAACAAATTTAACCTTGAGTTGAAAGTAATGACGAGCTGGACCATAGGTCGGGTCCAATACCAATAGACAACAATATCTAATAACAACATAATGAAAGTAATAAAAGAAGTAACTCAGAGATAAAATGCTCAGATTGTTCACAGTTCCAGAAAAACTAGGCCTGCCTTTCAAGTATATCAGTTAAAACCCAAACTTTTTACCGAACACAAAAAGATAAGAGTAAGTTTTAAAACTATGATTTTCCCCAAAAATCTTTCAACATAAATAAGACGTTTCAATTCCCCCAAAATCTCATTTTCTCACACTTTCCACTCGTCATGCTAATCACTTGACACACTCAGTCACTCAGTACTGAACAAGGAAGATCCAGCCCAAACATAACAACTGCTAGAAACTGTGTTCACTGGGGGTGTACAGACTCCGGAGGGTCTGCTTCAGCCCAACGGCTATAACCTGCACGGAAAACTCATGTGCCGCATGGATAACTCACGTGCTATAGTATCAATATCTCAAAATCAGGCCCATCGGCCTTACTCTGTCATCAATCTCTCCAGTCTCTCGGGCTCCCAGTGTCATGAAACTAGCCCAAATTGATGATATGATGCATCACTAAATAATAACAGAGACTGAGATATGATATGCAATAAATATATATGACTGAGTACGAAATTAAAATTTAAACATATAATTTGACATCAGAATGACCTCAGTAGGTCCCAATAATACCAACATTTGCCTAAGCATGATTTCTAACATGAGTCACAACTCAGTTTCTCTAACACATAAAAATACATGGAAAAATACAAGTTAATTGACTATACAGCTCTACGAAATCAACTGAGTCTCAATTTTTACGGTGCACGCCCCCACACCCGTCATCTAGCATGTGCATCACCTCCAAACAAATCACATAACACTTATAATTAGTGTTAATACCCTCAACTCCAAGTTTAGAAGAGTTACTTACTTCGAAGAAACCAAATTCCAAAACCGAGCAAGCCAAGCGATGCTCCAAAAATACCATCTCGCGCGTAAACTCTGAATGGCTCAAAATTATCCAAAAGAAACTCAAATACATACGATAATGCCAAAGGAAACAAACCCAATCGATAAAGGTCGAATCTTTAATCAAAAGTCCAAAATACCCAAAAAGTCCAACACGGGCCTGCACCTCGGAACCCGACAAAACTCACAAATCCGGCAATCCATTCAATTACGAGTCCAAACATACTAGTTTCACTCAAATCCGACTACGGATCGATGTTCAAAATTCAAAAATTCACTTTATGAAACTTTAGGCTAAAACCCCCAATTTTCTCTTTAAAATTCATCAACCAATTGCCAAAACGAATATATATATATATATATATATATATATATATATATATATATATATATATATATATATATATATATATATTCATGAAATAAAATCTAAATCAAGTCTAGAACACTTAACCAATCCTTGTGACAAAAATTGCTCCAAAAATCGCCTCAATTCGAGTCCCACATCTCAAAATATGAAGAAAGAACCGAAACCTCGATTTATAGCTTTTGCCCAGCATTTCGCATATGCGGCTAAAATGTCGCATTTGTAGAACAAATTTTGCTTATGCGAAGAAATCCCTGAATAGCCCTCATCGGTTCTGCTATCAGCTACCGCATTTGCGACCACACTCCTGCGCTCAGTGATCCACATCTGCGGTTGCGTAGGTGCGCCCAAGCCCCTGTACCTACAATCCTCACGCCCAGCTCGCCTTCATGATTCTGCGATAACACTACCGCTTTTGTGGCTCCGCACCTGCGCCCATAACTCTGTAGGTGTAGTCACACCAGAACCAACAGCCTCAGCAATTCAACATGAAATGAAAATGATCTGAACCTCGTTCGAAACTCACTCGAGTCACTCGGGACCTCGCCCAAATATACCGACAAGTCCCATAACATAAACGGACCTACTCGAGGCCTCAAATCACACCTAACAATATCAAAATGACGAATCACACCTCAATTCGAACTTGATGAACTTTGAACTTTTAAACTTCCATAACTCTTGCTGAAACATAGCAAATCAATCCAGAATGAACCCAAATTTTCACACAAGTCCCAAACAACATAATTTGAAGCTATTCCAATTCCTGGAATCACAATCCGAATCTGATATCCTCAGAGTCAACTTCCAGTCAAACTTATGAACTTTCCAAATCTTCAAATTTCCAATTTTTTCCAATTCGTGTCGAAACCTTCTAGAAACATCCAAATGAAAATTCAGGCATACACCCGAGTCCAAAATCAATGTTAGGACCTACAGAAACTATCAAAACTCCATTCCGGGGTCAAATTTACAAAAAAACCAAACTTGGTGAACTCTTCAAATTATAAGGTTCAACAATGAAATTCATTCTTTGAAATCGATTCTGAATAACCTGAAAACCACAACCAATGAATCACATAAGTCATAATACATCATATGGAGCTTCTCGTGCTCCCAAAATACTGAGTGAAGTGCAAATGCTCAAAATGATCGGTCGGGTACTTACTGTGTTATTTGGACAAACGTGTGATTAGGGATCGTTCATGTTGGTATTTGGGGTTTTATTTTAAGTTTGAGATCATTTGGAGTAAATTTAGGGTGGTTTGATCAAAATTGAAATTTGCAATTTCAAAGTATACTTTGTTGAACAACACTTAAAATCATGACAATCGGGTAGATTCTGATGAACTATTTAACAAATAGGTCAATTGCAGATAAAATAAAGTCATGTCAATACGGTAAAATTTGGTAAATAATTGAACAAGTACAAAATCATGGAACTCGAGTAGAATTTGTGAACAATCTAACAAATAAGTTGAATGCAGATAATACAAAGTCATGCCAATAATGTAAAGTTTGGTGAATAATTAACAATCACAAACGCATACAAACGAGTTAGAGTTTGTGAATAACTAACAACATACGTAGAGTAAATATAATATAAAATCTATCAATTCAATAGAGAAATTCCTTGACAAACAATAAGTTATGTTGGACCGGAGGTTATTTTCTAAATACATTAAAAATAGAGACAATATTTAAAGATCGTAAAAATTGCGTGGGGCACCCTATTTGGTCGCCCCCCATTAACCTATACCCGCTTTTTTAAAAACTTTTAACTTGTACCCACTTTTTAAATAACTTCAGCTCCCCTTTCCCTCACTGAGCTGAAGTTCACCAGTTAAGCTGAAGTTCGCCAGTTATAAAGACAAAACTTCAGCATACGGGGCTGAAGTTCCCCAGTTACCAAAGACAAAACTTCAGCTCTAGAGCTGAAGTTTCCCAGTTACAAACTTCAGCTCTAGAGCTTCAGCCCGTATGCTGAAGTTCCCCATTTACAAAGACAAAAACTTCAGCTCTAGAGCTGAAGTTCCCCAGTGTAACTAGGGGAACTTCATCCCCGTATGCTGAAGTTTTTGTCTTTATAACTGGGGAACTTCAGCCCCGTATGCTGAAGTTCCCCATTTACAAAGACAAAAACTTCAGCTTTAGAGTTAAAGTTCCCCAATGTAACTGGGAGAAGTTCAGCCCCGTATGCTAAAGTTTTTGTCTTTATAACTGGGGAACTTCAGCCCCGTATGCTAAAGTTCCTTATTTACAAGACAAAAACTTCAACTCTAGAGCTGAAGTCCCCCAGTGTAACTGGGAACTTCAGCTCCGTATGTTGAAGTTTTTGTCTTAGGCCCGTCTACTAGAATGCTGAAGTTTTGTGTGATTGCCTTTGCTACTTCAGCCCCGCATGCTGAAGTTATGCGCAAAAGCGGGTACGTATGCAATTTTTTTTTACAAAGTGGGTATAAGTATAAAACGTGGCACAAAAAGTGGGTACGGATGCAAAAGCCCCTTTAAAGATCATCTCCTTATAGGGCCTTTCCCGTCAATCACCCTTCCATATGTGATATGGACGGTTGGTGGTCCAGTGTGAAAGATGCTACATGCCGTTAGCAGGATACAAAATAGCAGATCATTTAAGGCAAAATATAAAATTGGTCGGTCAGCTGAAACTAATTACATTCGCTAGTAAAAGTGTGTGTATATATAAAATACACATATATACAAAAAATATATATTTTTGGGAGAGAGTAAAATTATGCATTTCTCGATTATTTACACCGATGAAGGCCACATTTTAGACTACATTCTAATTAGTTTAGTATGTTAAATTTCGTTATTTAAAAGTAACTAGTCTCTATGTTCGTGAGTTGACGAATATCTTGTGTCAAATATTACAAACCATGTAATAAAAACAATAAACTTTTAACTGTATAGATATTCTAAACATAGTTGTTGAAGTTCGATAATTCCACTCTTACAATTGATAAACAATTTACATACACACACTTAATTAGAAGTTGGAAAAATTGAAGATGACCAAGATATTTCCGTCCCTGTATTTGGGTGTATTTGAAGAGTTATAGGAGATGGTATTTGCAGAGGATAAGAGGATTAATCGCAGACGTAGAAAGGAACATTGCCTCTAGAGAGACATATTCAGAGAGAAAGAATGCCGGGAGAATTAAGAGAATTTGTGTCAAAATAATTGCATGCCTAAATATGATAGAACAAACCTTATGAGACACGAGCTCATTAGCATTCCAGGAAGCATAGGTCTTAACTACATTACAATCTCCCTCCTAACTATGAGGCACTTTCTAATTACTCTTTATAACTACTACTATAAAAATTGAATAAAATAGAACTTCTAAGTTAAAAGTACTTAGCTTAATTTATAACCAAACAATACTAAAAAAAGAAGATAGATCAATATCTGTGACGACCCGACGAATCGCTTTGTGTATTTGTGTCCTGTTTCCTCTTTTGTTGCTTCACACATGTGTGTTTATGGTTTTATAACTTACAGGGTTGATTAGTTTCGTTCCGAAAAGATTTCGGGTTGATTTGTTTGATTCTTGACTTAGAAGCCTAAGTTAGAAATGTTTACTAAACTTTGGCTTTTGTAAAAACAACCCCGGAACGATATTTTGATGGCTCCGATTGCTTCGTATCGTGATTTTGGACTAGGGCATATGCCCAGAATTGAATTTGAAAGCTCGTAGGCTAATTTGTATTATTACCGAAATTTGACAATTCGAAGTTGTAAAGTTTGACCGTAGGTGGACTTTTAGATATCGAGCTCGGAATTTAATTTTGTGACTATAGGTCCGTTATTCTATTTAGAACATGTTTGAAAAATTTGGTATCATTTATAGTTGAATTGATAGGAATCAGACGCTTAGTTGCAATTTTAGAGGTTCTTGAAATTTACTTTGAAATTCATGCGCTTTAGTGTTCGATTCGTAGTTCTAGATGTTATTTTTGTGTTTTGTTCGCGCGACCGAGTTTGTATGATATTCTTAGACTTGTGTCCGGAGCCCCAATGCTCAGATGAGTTTCAGACGTGATTCAAAATGGTTTGAACTGAAAATGAATCGATGGTGTTGCTGGTGCTCAGTTATAGCAATTGCGAGCACCAACCTCACAATTGCTAAGGTGACAGCGGGGCTCTGATGTCGCTAATGTGACTTCTCCTTCGCATTTGCTAAGCAAGCATGCATAAGGTCTAGTTCGAAATTGCAATCATTTGGTTGCATTTGCAATATTAGCCTGCTTCGCAATGCGACTTATCTTGAGGCTGTCAGGGTTCGCAAATGCGACCCCTGATTTGGAATTGCAAGGGTTTGCAAGTGCGAACCCTGTGTCACAAGTGCGACATTTGCAGATGGTCATAGGGATTGGGAAACATGATATTTCAACATGTTCTCTTATTTTAGAACTCTAGACTCGGTAGGAGGATTCAGAGAAGGGATTTTCATCTACAAACATTGGGTAAGTGATTCTAATCACTTTCCAACTATATTTTATCAATATATCTTAGATTTTAACATCAAAATCATGTGAATCAAAGCGAAAATTTGTGCAACTTTGTCAAGTTTTTGAAAAATAAGAATTTGAGTTTTGAGAGTCGATTTGGACTCGGACCTTCAAACCACTTACATATATGGACTCATGGGGTTATGAGTAGTCAGAATCTACCATTGGACCCGATTTTTGACCGGACACGCCCTGGATTGACTTTTTAGGAAAAGTGTAAAGATCATAGCTTTATCTATTGTAGTTGGTTTCCCTTGCATTGTTGATGATATTAGGTCGATTTTGGTTAGATTTGAGCTATATGGAGGCAAGTTTTAGGGGAAAAGCTATTTTCGGGGGTTGAATTGGCCTAGTTGAGGTAAGTATCTTGCCTAACTTTGTGTGGGGTAACTACCGCTTAGGATTTGGATTGATTGTGTCATTCGTGTTGTGTGAAAGCTGTGTACACAAGGTGATGATTGGTACACGAGTTATATGTGGTATCTGACCAGTTTAGGCTACTTAGTCTCTTTCCATGCTTTAATCGAATTGTCATATCATGCTCTAAATTCTCATAGTCAAACTATTTTTACTTGTGTTAGTCTATCCTTACATGCCTTAAATGGTATTGTTAACACTTGTTCTACATCTTACTTGATATTTTGCTATTATGCTTTAGTTAAATTTGTTGTCTCTTCCATTGTTGATTTATCATTATTTGAAGTTATTGTAACATATTATCTACTTCATTGTTGATTATTATTATTTGACGTCATTGTTACATGTTACCCCTTTTATTATTGATTATCATTATTTGAAGTCATTGTTACATGATATCCCTTTCATTGTGGATTATCCTTATTTGAAGTCATTCATTATTGATTATCCTTATTCCAATTCATCTTTACATATTATCTCTTCTATTGTGAGTTATTCTTACTTACTATCGTGGTTACACATTATCTTTTCCATTGTTGAGTTATTGGTGTTGAAGTTGTGAAAGCCGTTATCACATTGAGGCGAAGTGCTAATTGTTGAGATATCTTTCTTGTTGAGAAAATTTTATACATTATTATTGTTTATATTCTTGTACACATTTTGATTGAGCCATGGTCTTTGTTGTGGAAATGTTGATAATGTTGATTATTGAAAAGTTGCAACATTGGGCACTTGTGGTGCGTGTTGTTATTATGATATGATATTGATGCGATGGTATAAGGATAGGAGTTACTGTGCATGCGGCGGCATAAGGTGGGACTTATGTGCGTGTTTGAAGCCCACACGGCGTCATAAGGTGGGCTAAAGCACGTGTAGATGTTTCGGAAAAAATATTTTTAAAACTATTTAAATGTAAGTCTCACGCCGCGGTATAAGGAAGGATTGTGATTTAAATTGAGAAATGTGAATACAAGGCGGTACCTAGATTGTGTTTCTTGTTGTTTACGAGGCGATACCTCGATTGTGATTCTTATTGGGTAAGAGGCGGTACCTCATCCTTGATTCTTGTTGTTTATCTCATGTTGTAAAAAGTTATTGGTGAAATAGTCCTTGTTGCTTTTATTCTTCCTTGTCTTATCAGTTTGGATCCGTATATGACTTGGGTGGTTATCTTTAATTTCTTCCCTTATGTTACCTCTATGCTTAAAATTCCAATATTAGTTTATGTTATTAACTTGTTCGTATTAGTTATTTCTCCGTCTTCCATTACTTCTCGTTGTTATGTTTTCATGCTGTTATTTATATGCTAGTAGGTGTCTTGACCTGGCCTGTCACTACTCTAATAAGGTTAGGCTTGATACTTACTGGGTACCATTATGGTGTACTTATACTACTCTTCTGCACATCTTTTTGTGTAGATCCAGGTACGTCTGCCCGTGCCGGACGCTCGAGGTTGATTGACTAGCTGCTTTTGGAGACATCAAGGTATACATGCTTGACGTCCATAGGCCTTGAAGACACCTTCTGTTTTAGACATTCTACTTTTTATTTCATATTTCAAACAATATTGTATTGCGAGACTATTATTACCTTCTTGTAGAGCTTATGACTCCGCACCACCAGGTTTTGGGTAAAGTGTTGCACCAACTACATCTCAGGCTGGGGGAGGAGCTCAGACTCCCGCGATGCGTACTCCAGAGTAGCGGATCCATGTTGATTAGGTCTCGGAGGTTATGCCATCACAACATTTTTTTTCGGTTCAGCCCGAGGTTAGGGAAGTGGCATCTGAGGAGGGCAACTAAGACTTGCGAGGTTCAAGAAGTATCATCCTCCTGCTTTCAGTGGCTTAGCTTCAGAGGATACACATGATTTTTTAGAGAAGTGCCACCGTATTCTTTGTACCATGGGTATTGTGGAGACGAGTGGGGTTACTTTTATTACATTCCAGTTGTCAGGAGTAGCATATCAGTGGTAGTAGGTTTACGAGGAGGTTATCCCGACTGATATAGCTTCACTTACATGGACTCAGTTTTTAGAGATGTTCTTAAGAGAGTTTGTTCCCCAGATCCTTTGGGATGCATGGAGTCCTGAGTTTAAGCAGTTGCCCTAGGGTATTATGACAACGTCAAAGTATGATGTCCGATTCAGTGATTTGTCCAGACATGCACCTTCTTGGTTTCCCCAATCAGAGAGCGAGTTTGCCGATTTATTTAGGGGCTTAACTATGGTATTAGGTTCAGCATGGCTTGAGAGTTAGAGATAGATACCCCATATCAGCAGGTGGTTGAGATCACACGAAGACTAGAGGGTATGCGGGGCAGTGAAATAGAGAACAGGGAGGACAAAAGGCCTCAAGTTATAGGAGGATTTAGTGGTTGCCACGCTACAACTACAACCCGTCATGGTAGAGTTTGTGTGACCCTTCTAGTTCATTCAGCACTTCCAGCTTCTATTGGTACTCCGGCTATTCTGAGGTCTCAGGTTGCACACTTTGCTCAACCACTTTCTAGTGCACCTCCTACAGGGGTGCCTTCAACGATCAGTCCAGTCGGCCAGGCCTGAGCCAGCCCCAACGTCCATGTACATCGAGAGCTTTATTTCAGTGTGGTGATACCTATCGTATGGTTAGCGACTTCCCTAGACTCAGGAGGGGTGCACCTTCACAGACTACTCAGGCTCCACGAATTCAGTCAGGTCCACAGACTTTACAGGTTATGGTTACTACTCCAGTTGCCGCCCCACTCGCACATCCAGCTAGGGGTAGGGGATGGGTGGGTAGAGGTCACCCTAGAGGGGGAGGCCATGCCAGATTCTATGCTTTTCGGGGTAGGATGGAGGCGGTCACTTTAGACACATTCATCACATGTATGGTTCCGATTTTCCATAGAGATGCATCAGCCTTATTTAATCCGAGATCCACTTATTCATACGTGTCATATTACTTTGCTATATATTTGTAGATATCTCGTGATTATTTGATTCTCCTATTTATTTGTCCATGCCCATGGGGGATTCTATTATTGTGGACTGTGTGTATCAGTCGTGTTTAGTTGTTATTGGTGGTTTTAAGATCAGTGTTGATCTATTGTTACTTAGTACTATAGACTTTGATGTTATCTTGAGCATGGATAGGTTGTCACCCTATCATGCTATTTTACATAGTTACGCCAAGACTATGACATTGGCTATGCCAGGTTTTCCACTGTTAGAGTAGAGAGGTGCATTGGATTATGTTCCTATCAGGGTTATGTCATTTCTAAAGGATCAATGGATGGTTGAGAAGTGGTGTGATGCATATCTAGCCTTTGTGACAGATGTCAGTGCTGATACTCCTACCGTTGAGTCAATTCCAGTAGCGAGAGACTTCCTAGATGTGGTTCCAGTAGATCTTCTAGGCATGCCGCCTGATAGGGATATCGATTTTGGTATTGACTTGTTATCGGATACTCAACCTATTTCTATTCCACCATATCATATGGCCCAGTAGAGTTGAAGGAGCTAAATGAGCAGTTGCAAGAGTTTCTTGATTAGGGTTTCATTCGGCCTAGTGTGTCACCGTGGAGTGAGCCGATTTTGTTTGGGAAGAAGAATGATGGTTCTATGTTCATGTGTATTGATTTTTGACAATGGAACAAGGTTTTAGTGAAGAACATGTATCCATTATCGCGCATTGATGACATATTTGACCATCTACAAGGTGCAAGAGTGTTCTCAAAGATTGATATATGCTCAGGATATCATCAATTGATGATGGGGGATTCAGACATTCCGAAGACTGCTTGTAGGACTCGGTATGGTCGCTACGAGTTCCTTGTGATGACATTTGGGCTGACCAATGCCCCAACATCATTTATGCACCTGAATAATAATGTATTCCATCCATATTTTGATTCATTCATCATTGTGTTTATTGATGACATCTTGGTGTACTCCTGCAGTCAGGAAGATCATGAGCAGCACTTGAGGATCGTGCTCCAGACCTTGAGAGAGAAGAAGCTGAATGAAAAATTCTCAAAGTATGAATTATAGATTGATTTAGTGGCGTTTTTGGGTCACGTAGTGTCAAGTGAGGGAATAAGGTAGATCCAAAGAAGACTGAAGCATGGCAGAGTTGGCCCAAATCGTCTTCAGCTACTGAGATTCAGAGTTTCCTTGGTTTGGCCGGGTACTATCGCTGTTTCGTAGAGGGTTTCTCATCCATTGCTACACCTATGACCAGATAAATCCAGTAGGGTGATCCTTTCAGATGGCCTTAGGAGTATGAGGCGAGATTTCAAAAGCTCAAGAATGCTTTAACTACAACCCTAGAGTTAGTGTTGCCTACGGGTTCTGGGACTTACAATGTGTATTGTGATGCGTCACGGGTTGGGCTTGGCGCAATGTTGATGCGAGACAGTATGGTGATTGCCTACGCGTCTCAGCAGTTGAAGGCCCATGAGAAGAATTCTCCGGTCCACGACTTGGAATTGGTAGCTATTATTCATGCATGAAAGATTTGGCGGTACTATTTGTACGGTGTCCCTTGTGAGGTCTGTACCGACCATCGGAGTTTACGACATCTATTCAAATAGAATGATCTTAACTTGCGGCAGCGGAAATGGTTAGAGTTTCTTAAAGACTATGATATCACTATTATATATCGTCATGAGAAGGCCAATGTGGTGGTCGATGCCTTGAGTCGAAAGGCAGAGAGCTTGGACAGTTTAACATATCTACCAGCAGTAAAGAGGCCACTAGCCATAGATATTCAAGCCTTGGCCAACCAGTTTGTTAGATTGGATGTTTCAGAGCCCAATCGAGTTCTTTCTTGCGTGGTTTCTCGATTTTCTTTATATGATTGCGTCAGAGAGCGTCAATATGATGGACCACATTTACTTGTCCTTAAGGACACGGTACAACACAATGCCAATGAGGTTTCTATTGGAGATAACAATGTGTTGCGGATGCAGGGCCAATTATGTGTGCCTAGTGTGGATGGGTTGCGTGAGTTGATTCTGAGGAGGCTCACAGTTTGCGGTACTCCATTCATCCAGATGCCGCTAAGATGTATTAGGATTTGAGGCAGCACTATTGATGGAGGAGAATGAAGAAAGACATAGTGAAGTATGTTGCTCGGTGCCTAAATTGTCAACAAGTAAAGTATGACCATCAGAGGCCGGGCGGTTTACTTTAGGGACTTGAGATTCCCGAGTGGAAATGGGAGTGTATTACCATGAACTTCATTTTTGGCTTCCACGGACTCAAAAGAAATTTGACGCTGTATGGGTTATTATGAATAGGTTGACCAAGTCGGCTCATTTCATTCCAGTGGTGACCACATATTTTAGAGCAGCTAACTCAGATCTATATCCGCAAGATTTTGAAACTTCACGGCATGCCAGTATCTATCATCACTAACTAGAGCACGCAATTCACATCACGTTTATGGAGAGTTGTGCACCGTGAGTTAGGCACACGAGTTGAGATGAGTACAACATTTCACCCCCAGATGGATGGACAATCCAAGTGCACCATTCAGATATTGGTGAATATGCTTTAAGCCTGTATTATGGATTTTGAGTTCTCTTGGGATCAGTTCTTGGTGTTTGCAAAGTTCCCAACAACAATGGATACCAATCGAGTATTCAGATGGCTCCTTATGAGGCCCTATATAAGAGGCGGTATCGTTCTCCAGTTGGTTAGTTTAAGCCGGGAGAGGCTAAATTATTAGGCACGGATTTGGTTCGAGATGCCTTGGAGAAAGTCAAGTTGATTCAGGATCAGATTTGTACAGCCCTGTCTAGACAGAAGATTTATGCAGATCAGAGAGTTCGTGTTGTTGGATTCATTGTTGGAGAGTGAGTTTTGCTCCGGGTTTCACCCATGAAGGGTGTGATGTGTTAAGACCTATATCAGACCCTTTGAGATCCTTGACAGGATTGGTGAGGTGGAACTACAAGCTTACATTGCCACCCAGTTTATCTGCGGTTCATCCAGTGTTTTATGTGTTACACCCCATGTTTTTGTACGCGAAAGTACGTCATAAGTAAATTGATGGAAGCTCGGAAATGAGATATTACATCCCGCATTTTTGTATGTTAAAGTTTCATCGTAAGTTAATCGGCGTAAGTTCGGGAATGTGATCATTTTGAAATTATAAGCATTATGCTATTTCAAAAAAGTGATGAGTAAATTCGTGAGGGTGAGAGGGTAAGTAAATTGAAGAAAATAAATTTCGCCGAAGTTTGACATTTTGGAAAAAAATACGGCCCGAGCTAAAATACCTGATACTTATGGACTAGTACCATACAAGGTACCACATGACCACAATAGAAAGGTGTGCAAGTGTACTAAAATTAAGTAGTATTTTAAGTAAATTGAGATAATTTCAAATTATTTGGATAATTGGGTAATTATTGGTTAACGGGGAATTAACAAATTAATTAATGAATTAAGTGGCTAATGTTGGATAAGCCTAAACTTTTCCCACGTGGCAACAACACATGATTCTTGAGTGACTCTTGAACTCAAATTTGCAAGATGTCACAATTAAGAGGGGTTGGTGCCTAATCATCACTCTATACTACACTTTTTCTATAATTCCAATCCTTGAATTGTATAACTCTAACATTCACGTCAAAATCCCAAAGCTCTTGAATTGTATAACTTTAACTTTTTCACGTCAAAAAGATTCAGCAAAGTTCATGGATTGCAATAGCAACGTATTGCTTCAAAACATTTCGTACATAGACCATTTTTACGATATAGCGTGAGATTTTTCGATTCTAAGGGAGTACGGTGCAATCCTTCTCAAAAAAATATCACACACATTTTTCCGTACTCAAGGTATGTTAAGGCTATCCCTTCTTTCTTTTTGCATGGTCCAAATTATACGGAAGAAACGAGAAAACTCATGGTTTCCATAAACTACTCTATTCATAGAAATACTAGGGGTGTCTATATTCTTGATTCCCCATGTGAATTATTATTATCTTCTGTTCATGGGTCTCGAAAATACGTATGTTGCTAAAATTTATTTCATGATATTAATCAGAGCCATAATGGCCTTATGACGTTCCGAGTGATTTTATTGACGTATTTCATATGCATTTCATGCATTTACATATGCACATTGAACCATGACTAGATAGCGTTATATACGCATATATATGTAAATATATGTATATGGGATATGGGAAAAGGTTACGGCGTTATATACGCACCACCCCCTGATCAGCTGGTATATGATGACGATGTTGCCTACAGTGGCTGAAATATGGTGCAAACGACGTTATATACGTGTATATATGTATGTATATTCAAACGGCATTATATACGCGTATATATACATATATATGTATATTCACACGGCGTTATATACGCGTATATATGTATGTATATATATGTATATGGGATATGGGAAAGGTTATGGCGTTATATACGCACCACCACATGATCAGCTGGTATACGAATGATGATTTTGCCCACAGTGGCCGATATGATATGATGGGATGCACTTAGAGGCTGATGATGTTATGAAACATGTACCTATGCACGACATGACATTCATATGCATATGCATGACACCAAAATTAATTTATGATTTACAAAGCTATTCCGGCTTACAGGTTGAGTCATGTGCTCTATATTTCTTCCATGTCTCTTATGTACTTATTATGTGCCTTACATACTCGGTACATTATTCGTATTGACATCCCTTTTTCATGGGGACACTGCGTTTCATGCTCGCAGGTCCCGATAGACAGGTCGAGAGCCCTCCAAGTAGGCTATCAGCTCAGCGGAAGATGTTGGTGCGCTCCATTTGCTTCGGAGTCGCTTGTTTGGTTAGTATGATTTAGACGGGTATTGTTTGGTATGGCGGGACTCTATCCCGACCTTTATGACAGTTATGTAATCTTAGAGGCTTGTAGACATATGTCGTATACGTGGAATATTGTACGGCCTTGTCGGCCTATGTTTTGAGTTTATAAATAATTATGTTGTCCTATTAGGCCCGTATGTAACGTGTATATGTATGTAATAAAAATGATACGTTACGTTGGTACTCGATCGAGTAAGGTACCGGGTGCCCATCGTGGACCATCGGTTGGGTCGTTACAAAAGTGGTATCAGAGCAGTTATGTCCTAGGGAATCAACAAGTCGTGTCTAGTAGAGTCTTGTTTATGGGTGTGTCGTGCACCACACTTATAAGCAGGAGGCTATAGGTCATTTTGGACTGTCACTCTATATTCTTACTCTAGATCGTGTGGTAGAGCTCAGTTGTAAGAACTAAATTTCCTAAACTCTATCTTATTCATAATATGACGATGCCTACACCAAAAAGATAGGTGGTAGGAGATTGAATGTGAATATGGAAGTGTTGAGTCATAGGAACTCGATTTCGCGTCATGCTTATGATGAGTAAATGTGAGATCTCCAGCAGATCATGTGTGTACTAAAAGGTGTAAGGTTCTTGATAAGGAGTTTTAAGGCAAGAATATTTATCCACTCTTACAGTAAAAAGGAATAACAGAATTGGAAGGAAGACACAAGTTTCAGCAAGTAAAAAATGCAAGGTGCAGAAGGGTACGAGGAACCTAGTTAATAGAGATTATCATTATGTACCATTCAGGAAGGGAGATATATGCATTTTGAGTTACCTTAAACAGTGACAGATGTACGTACAATCGACCACACCGATCTCAGTTGTGACCTATGGGAGCTAACATATATAGTTTAAGAGAAAGATGGGTTATCCAGATCCGGCTGGGGTTAGAATAATCCAAAACAAGGGATGGTTGGTAGAGTTAGTTGACATTTCCGAAGGATAGTACAAACGTGATAATAGATCTCCTTGTGAGACCCATATATGGTGCACTCTAAAATAGTATAGCTAGATATGAGTGCTACAAAGATAGACACTGAAATATTATCTTAGTATGACTCCCATCCCTAGTAGAGAGATAGTGCTAGGCAACCCGAAGAACCAGTGGATGGAGGAAAGGGGAGCTAAAAGAAAAAGAATATCTTGTTGAAGTTTTCAGAATAAAGTGATAGACAGAAATGTTAGCAGGAAATAAGAAGAGAGCTAATGAAGCATTAAGAGTAAGATATGATACATGGATAACAACGGTAGGTAAAAAAGATGACAGTATTATAGAGTTTATAGTTAGGGGAAGGAAAAGACGAAAGGTGACAGGCCTTGAGACAACAAAGGAGTATAGGCCATAAAGTCATATCTTCATTTCGAGAAATAAGCTTGCGACTCTAACATGATTACCAGAAGGAAAAGATAAACCCTAGAGTAATAAAAATCAGTGTGGACTGGTAAACAAGATGAACTAAACATAAATTGGGGACTGAGTGATTTGGTAATAATCGGCATCAAGATAATTTCAGAGTGCGTTCCGGTGATAAAAGAATGAACGACAAAAATATTAACCCTTAAAGGTCATTCAGGAATAAGCTTCCCGAAAGCAAGCAATGTTAGCAAATCTAAGCTTAAAGGACTATGTGTGCCAGCTACATTAAGTTTCACCCTCGTGGGTAAGGAATTTTGTTATCCTCGGTACAGAAGGATTTCCCCAAGGAGATTGTGAAAAGACGCCAAAGATGAAGAGGTAAAACATCTATAGGCAGATCGTCGTAACGCTAAATCATAGTACTCTCCTAAAGGGGGAATATGGTGTGATGTGGCATTAAGTCAGAAGTTAGTAGTTCTAGTAACTATGGAATAATAAAGGAAGAATGCGATAAGACTGAGAAAGGGAAAAAATTGCACTTATTCAAATCCTACAGATATGTTACAATTATAGAACATTATACAAACACGACGTCAAGGAAAGAAAGTAAGGGTTCCAGCCCGGGATGTTATTAATAAATAAGGAGCCATTGCGAAAGGTAAGTTTAGACAAACTAAATAACCCAAGAAATATTACGAGGAACATTGATATGAGAATGGGACAACAAGTAGTTTGTAGTTGATTCAGGAAGAGCCTAGTTATGGCTAGACAGGAGTTTACAGACGAGTCAGCAGATCGTGCAAGATAAATGTAGTAAAACCCAATATATTGAATTCAGCCTCGTAATAGTGTCATTGTAATACTTGAGAAAGATTCAGATAGGAGTTGGGATAGTTAAAGGTACCGTATGAGTATTACGGGAATAAAAGAGAGTGCCACTGGGAAGAGTCAAGATATCAGTTCAGAAGCAAACCTACTAGCACAAGGGCGAACTATGGATAATTATAGGCAAGGAAGGACATCAAAAGGTCCGTCGAGTATACAATGTAATAAGCTCACAACTTTACAAGAATCAGAAGATCCTCCCTAAGCACTATAATGAAAGACTAGCTGAGGAAGTAAGGAAGAATGCTTCAACCTAAGCTCAGTAACCTAAGGAAGAAATGGTCTTATAACAACAATCTCACAACAATAGTGTATGAGCTCCAAAAGAAAATGGCACCTACCATGGCTAATGAACGGGAAGTAAAATCAGGAGTGATATTCAAGATCATATGAGTTGTATGGAATTCGAATATGTGTGGGCACTAAGGTAAGCTAAGTATGCACGTAACAAGGGGGCAAAAAGACCAGGAAAAGTAACTGCTTACATTTAAAGAAAGCTGAGAAGGAACGAAAAGAATTATTCGATTAATGACTCAGAGTTAGTTACATTATGAACGCACTTAAAAGTTTGGAGTTTTATACATGCAACATATATGTTGACAATCATACAGACGTAGAATACTCCAGTATAAGTTAAAAGAAAGAACTAAGTCCAGGTCATAGGCAAAGGATTGAATTGTTAAAGGATTGTATCATGGATATTCCATAGGATCCATGAAAGGCTAAAGGAATAACTAATACCATGAGCCGCAGATTGGAAGATAGCTTAAGCCTACATGAAGATTAATTATAGGGAAGTGGAAACTAAAGAGTTACACTAACTAAGTAAATCGGGAGCCTGATTATTAGACCAAGAAAATTATAGACCTCGTGATTGAGAATATTGCAGGATCACTCTTAAGTATCAGTGGTAAAAGAGAGACAGTACAGTGGTCATATTCTATAATGACTCTATGATAAAGCCAGTTAGAAGAGTACCGGCCTCATAAGAAGTTAGTATGAAGCTCTCACGATATTGTGTAAAGAGGTGCATGTATTATAATAAAAGTTCAAGACGTGGATGTGAATTATACCTATGTGGAGCGGAGGTCATGAAAGAGATATAAGATGTGATGTGAGACTTTAAGGTAAGTAAGGTAAAAGTGGACAATGTACGAGATACTCAAAAGCAAAAGGTTTTGAATAATCCGTACTTCAGATAAGGGGCTAGAAGCATCGGGATCCCGTATCTAGGAATAATAGCAGTGTCATTAGTGACATACCTTCCAGCCCATGGGTTCTAAGAATCTAGAGGCCTAGTTAAGAGAGTAAAGAAGATTTAGAGACGATGCGGTGTATCTCTTGACGTTCCAGAATAACCTAAGGAAATTTATGGTGCAAGCAAGTTCAAGGAAGTTTGCGAGTAGTATAAATAGATATGTATAGGTCGCAAGCTAAAGTATGGAAAAGCGACAAGGTTTAGGAGGATAGGAGTAAGGATAAGAAAGGGCAAGTGAGAAGGTGACGAAAATGGATAAGTCCTCAGGATTAAGCCCACGTAAACAAGAGAGCTGATGGTTTCTCTAAGTTATAGAAAGATCAATATAGGCGAATGAACTCAAAGGAGTCTAAGACTAGTAGCATTTAGAAGAGATGGAATTCTTCCCCGGTAGTACCATGAGGGTGTAATTGTGATAGATAAAGGATGACATTTGGGACTTTGATTGAGTAATGATTTGAAGAGGATTTCATGAATTGTACGGGATTAAAATAACCACGCAAGTGAATCACATTGGGATGCCATAAACTACGGTTATCGAAGTACAATATCACCGCTAAGTGGATCAAGAAAATCACTTCAAATGTTCCACGATGCAACATGAGCCCTATTGATTATGTAAGAGGTTTCAAGTTATCAGTGGTATATTGTAGATCAACATTAAGGTGAATCAACAATGGATGGGCACAAGTCACAAAGTATGAGGTGAGATTAGGCCGTCATTGTTAAGATGAACAAGTAATGATGAAGCATTAAAGGATTTAGATTTATACATATGGGATAAGTAACGAAAGTAACTTGGAGTTCGGTAAAAGACCTCAATAACGATAAATAAAAGTAAGAGTTATGGTATAATATGACCTACCTAGATGCAGTAAAGTCATACGAATGGATACACGAATCTATGAAATAGGGTATAACAATATTCGTAAGTTTGACAAAGTACCAAGCGAAGAACTTCAGTATACCTACAGATTCCCAGAGGGACATTTTATCAAGCTCTGTATATGTTTGCGAAATGAGGCCTCGAGATTGGCTAAAAGCTGGAGGAAAGAGGAGAGAAGAGAAGAGTCACATAGGTGCACATACAAGGAAAAATTCGTATAGTTTGCGTGATAGAAGATTACAACAGTTACGAGATTGGAAGGATTCCGACCACAAGTCGTGGTGTGAGAAAGAGGCCTAAAGGGGGGATGCCCTAGCCTTTGGAATTATTTACAGAACAGTTGCCTAAATGGCAAGAGCAATATTAAAGTATTCGCAAGAGCTAGGGATTATGAGAATGACAAGTACATCAGTCAACATTCGAGGACGAATGTTCCAAGAGGGGGACTGATGTTACACCCCATGTTTTCGTATGTGAAAGTACGTCATAAGTAAATTGATGGAAGCTCGGAAATGAGATATTACATCCCGCATTTTTGTATGTTAATGTTTCGTCGTAAGTTAATCGGCGTAAGTTCAAGAATGTGATTATTTTGAAATTATAAGCATTATGCTATTTCAAACAAGTGATGAGTAAATTCATGAGGGTGAGTAAACTGAAGAAAATAAATTTCGCTGAAAATTGACATTTTGGGATAAAATACGGCCCAAGCTAAAATACCTGATATTTATGGACTAGTACCATACAAGGTACCACATGACCATAATAGAAAGGTGTGCAAGTGTATTAAACGTAAATAGTATTTTACGTAAATTGAGATAATTCCTAATTATTTGAATAATTGGGTAATTATTGGTTTATGGGGGAATTAACAAATAAATTAATGAGGTTGAACAAGCAAACTATACCACAGGATCCATGAGGTTGAACAACTCCGGTGGATGATCTGTTGGCTTCAATGGACTTGTTCCCGA
>ML330575.1:0-30574 GCA_005239505.1 Nicotiana paniculata | reverse complement strand
ATTTGCATGATCTTGGTTTTAAGACTAATCTGTCTAAAACTTTAAATTTCATTCTTTTAATAACTTGTGCCCTTAAATACCTCGCGATTTACTTGTGCTTAATCTAGTGAATCCTTGATCCATATGAGTAAGATTTCCCAAACAATGGCTCTCTGATAACTGGAAAGCAACCTTAAATGTGCAAATTTTCTCCCAATTATCATTCATAGTACAATGTTTCTGTTCATACCTGTATCCAGTAGTGTTTAGTTCAAATTACACAATTCCCTTTTTGTTCAATAGCCGAAGTAGGATTGGCCAAAAAGATTTGAAATAATTTAAGGCTATTCCAAAATCACCATAATACACGCTCGGGAGTGGAAACTCATGCCCCCGACCCTATACTCCAAATAATAAATAAAATTGCACATAGCAATCACGGGTGCATTTCATGTAACGTGTTTGCAATGTGTCCAAAGACAAACAAGTGTACGCCATCGTAACTTGTCTAAGATAAATCCATAAACGTCCTAATTAATTTTAAAAACTAAAATATTATTTCAAATAGAAAAACCTAAAGAATACTCATACAGCGCCTCAAATAGGCATTATAAAACCGTCACGATCATAGTCTTGACTACTTAATCTACACTCGGGTGCGACAACTCATGTCCCCGTCTTCAACTTCAAATTATAATAAAAATCACATGTTGTAATTACGGGTGCATTTCATGTGGCGTAGTTATAATGTGTCCAAAATACAAACAAGTGCACTCCGTCGTGACTTGTTCCAAGATAAATCCATAAAAACGGTTAAAAAGTAAAAAAGGCTAAAATCACAATAGGCAAAAATATGTAAATAATCAGACAATTTAGGCCAAATAATAATAGTTAAGCGACCGTGCTAGAACCACGGAATTCGGGAGTGCCTAACACCTTCTCCCGGGTTAACAGAATTCCTTACTTGGATTTCTGGTCGCAGACATTTTAAACAGAGTCAAAATTTCCTCAGTTTGGGATTTCAATAAATAAATGGTGTCCCGGAACACCGTAAAAAATCCGGGTGGTGACTCTGAAACTAATAAATAAATCCCAAATCCGAATAATGTCACTTAAATTGGAAAAACTCCCATATCCAACCCTTGTCGGAAAAAGGAGGTGTGACATCTTGCTATGGTTACTGATTAATGACTAATTATGACATTAATGAGGCGTTACAAAGGATAACGGTAATTGGGGTTCGGTTTCAAAACGTTCGAGTAATCAATTGTGGGTCCTTGAGTCTGCCCGTAGGTTTGTCTAGATTCATTCTAATCGTGCCTCTCACCCGTTTTGATCAAGTTGAGTTTCCCGTGGCTGATAAGTTCGTGGGTTACTGAATTGTGCCTCTTTGTACCGTACCTCTTCAAAGAATCACATCCAGCTGTCGCGTTTTCCTGTGTCCACGTGACTGGCTGAGTTGTCAAAAGTTGTCTTACGTGTGAAACTCTTTTTTACCAATACAGAAAGATCGTCCAGATCTTCATAAAATCAGGGTGAATCTACCCGTTATTGAGGTAGTTCTTGTCAAAAATAGGGCAAGAACCAAGTGATGTCAACGACATGCGTATAAGGGCAGAATATTACAAAATAGGTAAGCAAATCATGGATTGATTCCATGATTGAGCCGGAATCGAAGAGGATTGAGAGTGATGGCGCTAGGGTTTGACGGGGAGAGAAGGGGAGTATGAGAGTTTAAGGGTGGCGGGTGAAGAGGTAAATGAGTTAGGGTTGGGGTTTGGTATAGTTAAGAAGGGGGAATTAGATATGGACCATTGATCTTTAGAGATCAACGGTCACAATTAGAAGGGTCTTGGCTCGGGTGTTTTAAATGGGTATGGATATTGGGATAATAGGTCTTGGGCTAGGGGTATTGGGCTAGTAAGGGTGTTGGGCTAAATCCGGAAATGGGGACTTTAGGGGCTAGATTTTAAATACCCATTTTAACAAATAAATAATTTATAAAAAATAATTAACAAATAAAAAAATATCACTTGTGCATAAAAATGATTTAACATAATTACTTAATACTATAAAAATATAAAAAGTTATTTTCTGTATAAATAATGTAATTATGCATACATATGGGCTATTATTGCAAAATATGCAATTTTAGCATAAAAATGCATATGTAATTATAATAAATGTACCAAAATATTTAAAACTTAGTATGGATATAAATGATGAAATTAGATGATAAAATCATCATAAAATTATTTATAATGCAATTAATAATTATTTATATAATAAAACATGGGAATAAATTGATTTAAAGATCTTTAAAAATTATGAAAAATTATGGCAAAATGATGGTTGGTTCTCATGCACTATTTTGAAAGTATATATGTATTTACATAATATACATGGGAAAATTTGGGTATCAACACCAAATATCTCATGCCTTAGAAAAATTTAATTTACAACTTCGTACTCTCGATCTTTTGTGAGAATAGGCTTAAGGGCCGATGATAACTGAAGCTCGAACAACTAACCCCACACTCAGGGAGTGTCGTCCAAAAATTAGACGAGGTCGAATTATCAAAACTTCGAGATTGTAAGACCTTAAAGGCAGCCCTCGATTTTTATAGGCCACGACCACCCACTCGGGGACTGATATTTCGGGAAAGCTCGAAGTAAAATGGGAAAATAAGACCAAGAGGCAAATCCCAAACTAAAAATCCTACGGCCGAATTGACACGGTTCGGAGACGTCTGAATTCCATAATAAAACAGGCCTTCGAATATTTTTATAAACCAGATAAAAAAGGCTATCCTCAGCAAAATTACAAAAGGCTTCGATAATTTTAAGCCTCGAAAACCCTAATGGGTAAAAAAATTGTTCGAACTCTCAAACAATTCATTATTTCGTGCTAAGGCATTACAAAACATTACAAAGGGCTTCGACAATATCAAGCCTCAAAAATCCTAATGGGCATGAAATTGTTCGAACTCCCGAGAAATTCCTTATTTCATGCTAAGGCATAACAAATTTTATATAAATAACAATAAACCTTTCATGCCGAAAAGGAAAAAAATTCATTCTCCTTACAAAGGTTACATCGGCCTAATACAAAAGCCTAAGAGCGATCTTTTGTTTTGAGTTCGAGAGATCATCATCACTCAATTAAAACATAAGGGTTACCCTACTTCGAGTTCGAGCAAGTACTCACTCGACACTAGTTCGGTTTTGGTTAAATTGCCTAAGCCTCGAACCTATGACTACAATCTCATAAGGCATAAAAAACAAAAACTTTCATAAGGCAAAGTTGAGGTAAAGACAAGACAGAAAGAAAGAAAAATTTCTTATATATATGTCAAAATCATTTACTGGGGAAGCATATCAAAGTCCTTTACAAACGGCCCCAAAGTGACCCCAAAGAAAAAATAAAATCAAAAAAAAATAACAAAATACTAAGGCCTACGAAGCTTGGTCCTCGTCGAAAACGGCGTCCTCGTCCTTGAGATACTCTTCTTGCTCATCGGAGTCATCTTCAGGGAAGGCCAACCTCCGAGCTCAATTTTCTTCTGCTCGGGCGTTATCGACCTCAGCCAGGATATCAAAACCTTGGGCTTGAGAATATTCTAAGACATCCCTCTAAGCTTTCCATTTCGCATGATCAATCATGCTCCTGGATTTGGTTTGAATGTCCTTGACATCAGCTTTGAACTGGGCCACCTTTTCATCGGCCTGGATGCCGGCCTTAACCGCCTCAGATTTGGCCTCCTCGAGTTTGCCACTGGCCGAGTCTAGCTGGACTGGAGATCCTTGATCTTCTAGGATTGCATCGAGTTCTTCTTTTTCTCATATTGAAGCTGAGCCTCGGACGATTCCAATTAGCCTGAACGACATTCTTCATGGCAGCCAAAATGTCCATTTTCTCTTTGAAGACATCGACCTCGGCCCGAACGTCATCCACTTGCTTGCTGAGCTGATCGATATGCTCAAGACTTTGTCAAATATACAGAATTGGATCGTTAGTTGTTATCTATAACTTGGCATCATTATCGTGTTGTAACGACCCTACCGGTCATTTTGAGTTCTAGAGCGTCGTTCAGCGGTTTGAAGTCGTGAGCAGCTTTGTTTCAGGTATTATGACACATGGGCGTGGGTGGAATTGAATTCCAGGAAGTTTAAAATTGATTTGGAAAGGAAATTCTCATTTCAGAAGCCTTAAGTTGGAGAAAACAACTAAGATTGAAATTTTGAGTAAACGATCTCCGAATCAGGATTTGAAGGTTCCAGCAGGTTTGTATGATGATTTCGGACTTGGGTATATGTACGGATCGAGTTTTGGATAACCCGGGAGCGTTTCGACGTATATTATGGAAGTTAGCATTTTAGAAGGATTTCATGAATTTGGGGTTGAAGTGCATATCAGTGAGGCTGATGTCCATTTGGGATTCAGAGTCTAGGAATAGCTCCGTATGGTGATTCTGGAATTAGGAGCGCGATCGGAAGTAAATTTGGATGTATGTAGGTCATTTTGGAGTCATTTGGCTAAAAATAGAAATTTGAAGGTTTTTGGGAAATCCGACCGGAAGTGGAAGTTTTGATATAGAGGTCGGAATGTGATTCCGGAAGTTGGAGCAGGTCCGTAATGTTGAATATGACTAGTGTGCAAAATTTAAGGTCAATAGGACGTGATTTGATAGTTTTCGGCATCGGATGTAGAAGTTTGAAATTCTAAGTTCTTAAAGAATTGGATTTGAGTGCGATTCGTGATTTCGGCGTTGTTTGATGTGATTTGAGGGCTCGAGCAAGTCCGTGTCATGTTTTGGGACAGGTTGGTGTAATTGGACGGGGTCTCAGGGGCCTCGGGTGGATTCCGGGTGGTTAATGGATCAAAGTTGAAGTTAGAAAAGGGCTGGTTTATGTTGTCATCTGGTGTGATCCGGACCTGTGAAGTTTTGGCCGCAAGTGTGGAGCCGCAGGTGCGAGTGTGGGCTTGGCTTGGCTGGGAACCGCAGGTGCGATGGATATTCCACACCTGCGAAGCCGCAGGTGCGATTTGGCTTAAATTGAGGGAAACCGCAGGTGCGAGGGATTTGGTCGCACCTGCGAGATCGCAGGTGCGGAGGAAGGACCGCAGGTGCGGAAAATGCCTGGGCAGAATGTTTTAAAAATCGAGTTTGTGCCTTTTCTTTCTCATTTTTCATTTGGGATAGGCGATTTTGGAGAGCTTTTCAAGGAGGATTTCACCAAGCATCAAGAGGTAAGTTGTTTCTACTTGTTTCTAAGGTTAAATGCAAGATCATTACATAGATTTGGTAGTGGAAATTGAGGGGAAAAATTGGGAAATATTGAAGAAACCTAGAAAATGTAACTTTGGATTTTAGCCACGAATTGAGCATGAATATTTGAGAAAATTATATAATTGAGTTAGTAAGGCTATGGGTAGAATGTGCCTTCGGGAAATTTCGGATTCCGGGCACGTGGGCCCGAGGGGATTTTGGACATTTCAGTGAGCGGGGTTGGAAAAATATATAATTTGTATTTGTTGTGAGTATTAGGATGAATTTTCATTGCTTCGTCATTTATGTGGTAGTTTCGGAGCGTTATGCGTCCGTTGGAGTCATCGGAAGGGCTTGGAAGCCGGTGTTGGAATTTCGGAGTAAGGTAAGTCTCCTTTCTAACTTTGTGAGGGGGAATTGTCCCACTAGGTGAATTAATTCACTACATGTTATTATCTTCGGGGGCTACGTACGCACGAGGTGACGAGAGTCCGTGCATAGCTACTATTATGCCATGTCCGGGTAGCCTAGGACCCACTAGCATGCTTTATGTGTGTACCTGTAACCCTGCATGTATCATTGAACTGCTAATATGACCTAAAACATAATTAAATGTTTAAAAGAAAGCTAGAGTTTATATTGTTAACCTTCTAAAACGAGAATTTTTTTCTGCTGTGAATATATATGTACCTGGACTAGGTTGTATCGAGGAATACCATTAAACTCGACAAATGAGTTTCAAAACAAAGATTTCAAAACCTATATATCATATTTCTTTTGATAAAGATTTTACCACTTTCCTGAGAAAAACGGTTTCTTGATGAAATATGAATTTATTGTGTGGATATGTGTAACTTTGGGTGTCTGAGTCGCTTGAGTGATTCGCGAGCAGGAAGACCCTGTATTTGTGTATGTATTCATATGAGCACCTGAGTTGCATGTATGATTCCTGAGCAGGCTAGCCGTATTATGTTAACCGCGTCGCATGATCGATTCGCGAGCGGGGCAGATAGATGCATCTATGGTTCGAGCCGGTCGACCCCTCTGCAGTGCACAGTTTATTATTGTTGGTCCGCGTCGTTCGACCCTCGGCATTGCTTGCGCATGATATTTGTTGCATAGTTGCTATGATATTTGCCTGATTATTGGCCTGAAATGTTAAATTGTCAATTGAAATGACAAAGATTTAAAGTTATTAAAAAGACTTTTGGAAGAAGTTGTTCCTTCCGTTGATTTATTATTGTTTGATTAAATTACCACGTTGATTAATTGTGAATATGACGAAGATATAAAATGTTAAATGTGAACGAAATTGAAGGATGTTTAAATTCAGTTTTATAAACTGCCTATGATAAAACCATGCTTAGCGTCACTCTTAAATATTTTGAATGGACCTTTAGTAAGTGTCTAAATTTACCCCTCGTCACTACCTCTCTGACGTTAGTCGGACGACTTATTGAGTACACGTTGTTTTTATACTCATACTACACTTGCTGTGCATTTTATTGCACATGTACTTACATAGCAAATGTGGAGGATTCGGAGACTCAGGCGAGCTGCATCTTCCGGAGGCGATCCGCAGCTGACAGAGTCACCTTCATACTGTATCTATTTCATTTTAAATTTCCTCGTCCAGTTGTATTCCAGACAGGCTTTGTAATAATTGTATAAATTCTTAGAAATAGTTCATGTACTTGTGACACCGGGTTCTGGGATATGTATTGGGATAATTGTTTAAGTGGAAATCTTAGATTACTATTTTTAAATAACAGAATTTATTTACTGTCATATTTAATTTACGAAAATTTATTTACTTGATTATGAAATGCAAGAAAAGGTAACGATTTCGAAAATGTTAAAACTGGAAAGTTATTTCAATTAATTAATGTTTTGGCTTGCCTGACCTTGTGTCCGGTGCCATCACGACCTTAGGGATTTTGGGTCGTGACAACGTGGTATCAGAGCGCTAGGTTGTCGTAGGTCTCAAGAGTCATGAGCGAGTCTAGTAGAGTCTTGCGGATCGACACGGAGACGTCTGTACTTATCTTCGAGAGGCTACAGGGCTGGTAGGAGTACTTCCCTTCTTGATTCTTCATCGTGCGAGTTGATTCCTTTGAGGCTTATGCCTATGTTCATTCCTACTCAATCTTTCGCGTCGCGAAGCGCTTTCTATAGATCAGGAATTTGAGGAATGGGAATGGTTCTACGAATGTTATTCGAGATGCTTCCAGGTACAAATGGTCGTGGTTGTTGTTATGGCCCTGTGAAAGGATAATATGTTGTTTCAGCTCAGTAGCTATGTTTCTAGGAGCCTTAAGACTGTGCTCAGGTAGTGATGATGGTTGCAATCGATTGTCGCGCGGTGTCGACATGATTATAGAACGTTTTCCCGTATGTTGGGGAAGATGAATGGTTGAAGGGAGGTCTTCTCAGAGTGTGATTTCGAGGTTTCAGTGCTTTTGTTCCGACAAAGGGAAGGCATTTTAAGTATGAATGGATCGGTTGGGATTGATAAAGTAGCAAGACTTTGTGTCTTCAAGTGAGATGGGGTATGCACTTGTGACGTGTAGTCGTCGTCATTGATCGAATAGAATGTGTTAGGTTTGTCGGTGCTATGGTTTCTTCGGTTGCGTGGGGTCAGAGTATTGAGAAGAAGTATTGAAGAATGTGGTTGGCAAAGAATGATCCTGGAAGGAGGCTAGGCGGTGGTTCCATTTCTAGGAGGCCGGGTGTAAGAAGCAGAAGTCGAGCAGCCGCAAAGTGGGGGAGCGGCAGCACAATTTGGAATTTGAAGATATTTGTCGCGCATTAATGGGTGTCCATATGGAGCGGACGGACTAGTAAGATGGTAAATGAAGTAGGGTGTAGGATGAGGTATTGAAGTCGTAGAGAGCGTGCATCTCAGAGTCGTTGGAAGGTGTCCGCGAGTGATTTCCACAGGTGGGTTGTCTTCTGGGGATAGGTTAGCAATGGCGGGGTTGGCAGGTTCTGTGAGGGGTCCTAGGGGATAGTCGGTAGGAGATAGAATGTGTGGATGATGCTAGAGAACTCAAGTATTTAGGGAGTGCTATCAAGAGAATTTGGAAGATTTGGATGGATTGGCTGAGCAAGATCGTGTTATCAAAGGAGAAAGGATCTCAGCAGGATCTAGAGTGGTGCAAGGAGTATCTTCAGGGGAGTCCCACCATCTGCAGTTGGGTTGTAGGATTGTCTTCACATGGGGTTGAGGATTGTCAGCGTGTAGGCAAGTTATTTCAGCTAAGGAAAAAGGAGTAAAATGGTAATTTTACGTGAGAATTGATGAATATGCGCAAAAGTTGGCCCTGTCGGGTCAGGGTTAGGATTTGGAAGATTCAGAATTTATGCTTCGCGAGTTATAAGGATAGTGACTCAGTCACGTGTTTCATTGAAAAAGGTGTTCATGTGCTAGGAGAGCCTTGGAGTTGATTGTATTCGGGGCCAGTCGGAGTGGGTGACTCTCAATAGCGGTCCTAGTGAGTTCAAGAGTTAAGAATGCGGCAATTAAAGATTTCAGGCAACAATATGATCGAGAATCGAGCTTTTGCAGAATAATTTCTAAGGAAGAGGAGGATGGTTGGAATGTTCTATGATATGTTTCAGCATGCATAATAATATTGGAGGAGTGAGAGAAATAGACTCAGGATTGAAGAAAAGATTATCAGAAGGTTATGAGACGGGTTGCGGGATTTAGGCAGCATGGTCTCGTGAACCAAGGTCACTCGGGATGAGTGAGGGTTGAGTTGCTATGGGTTGAAGGAAGTTTTTATTGTTCCTGAGGCAATTAATGATGATTAAAAGAAGATAGATTGATTGGCCTTGGTTGAAATGGCACATTTGCGGCAGTGATCGGTTCCTTTGATGTGATTTGGTTATGCATGTGGTTTGTGCCAGTGTGTGCGGGGCTTGTCGGCCGTCGTAACGGATTTTATGAAGGAGAATTTGATTGTTATGGCCTGTCAGGTATAGGCGGATCCCGGAAGGGTTATGGCGGTATAGAATACTGCTTAATATTTGCATGATTTGGGTGATAATGGGAATTCACTCGTGTGATGAGATGGTACACTTGAATTGAGTTAAGTAAAAAAAAGTTTCTATATGATGAAGTGTTCACCCCATTGGTGGTTCGAAAGTTATGATGGAATTCTTGCGCTACCTCATGTTGGTATGTTAAGTGCGGGAAGCAGTATGTAACTGGGAGTAAGAATCGAGATTTAGGTCCGATGTTTATAAGGATGTCATGAGCTCGGAAGAGCAAGGTGAAGTGATTTGAAAGTTCAGTGTAAGTTGGTGTTATCTTCAGTGTCACCTGAGATTGATATTCGGTGAAAGAGGCTTTGTACCCTGGTAATGGGTTCTTGATGTGTTTTGCAGCCTTAGTGCGGCCGGTGTTATGGATGTGCAGACTTGTTGCCTTGTGTGTAAGGTCGTGGAAGCATGACCACGAAAATATTGTATAAAGTGTGACATGTAGTCACTTGATGGATTTCAGATTTGGATTGAGTATGAAGAAGTGCAATATTTCTTAATTGAGAATTTACGCCTGGAGGGCGTTCGGTTCAGTTGACTATGGATTATGGGGTGTTAGTCCCGGTGATGATGGTTGTTCTAGTGTATTATGAGTAAAAGTGGGTTAATATGGACCCAGGTAAGAGCTAATAGCTAAGTTTGGTGCGAGCAAGGTGGCTCGACACTTGTGGATGGATTTAAATATGAGTATGGGCTCCGTATGAGCCAGGCATATTCCTTTCAGTGGAGCCCTTTTCAGGGAAAGGTATTAGAACAACAGGTGTTGTTTCGTCTTCGTCGAATTTATGTGTTATTGTGATTGTGACGTACTAGTTGTGAAACGGCTTGATAATTTCCCATGTGTTGAGGTCCCGCGTAGCGGGGATGTTATGTGAGTAGGGAAGCTCTTGAGATCCAGAGTATATATATATATATATCGCACCTCAGTTGTGCTTGAGTTTTGTAGCCTATGGCTTTATCAGTCTCCCCAGGATGGTATTATGCACTTAGCGTGCTTGTGATCGATATTCAGTAATTCGTAATAGTGATCAAATCAGCTCCGTATATATATCTTCTTATGTAAATTTTATGTTATTTGGATCGGGTTGCACGCCGCAACAGTGTAATGATGAGAAAGGTTAATATGTATTTATTTTCTTGTGTTTTATTTCCTATTTTCTGGTAAGGATTCATATTAGTTGCGTGAACTGAGTAGTTCCGTCCTGAGTCGTTTCTTATTATCATGTTTGATTTATGTCCTATTGGGCGATGCGATATCATGTGGGGATGTTAGCCATGTTTGGGGTGATTTTCTGTCTGAGCAGTTCATACTGGACGAGACGAGATTTTCGGACCAGGAATCAGTGTGATGAGGTTATGTGAAGTGTATATTAAAGAACAAATACCATCATTCACGTTCATAATGAAAGTGAAGATCCTAGTCAAGATGAGGTATTCAAGGATTTGTCAACTCTGCAGTTGAGTGTGAATTTCTGCGCATTCCCTCCGTTGTGGTTGTATCTCCACCAATATAGCAGGATGTCTGTATAATTATTGTGAGGTGCATCAGGAGCCTCGGATTTGTGGACCTTGGCTAATAAGGTTTAGGGAGCGTCGTTGTGGTCAGACGATGAGTTATGTGGTGCATGGTGCCGATTCAGTAAGGGTATGCAGTTATGATATGGTATGTCATGTGCTAGTTGATACAGTGCTTATATATATTGAAACTAGGCCTGGCTAGAGAAATTTCAGGTGTTTGAATGAATTCTGAGCTTATTATATGGATAAAGAAGAAAGCTCCAGATTTGATCAAGCTATAGTGCTCGACTGGGTTGTGGTAGCATGGGCAGGTGCCCGAGATGTTAAACAGTGATTTCAGGTAATTCCAGAGCAGTTCTTAGCACGTTCGAGGACGAACGTCAGTTTAAGTGGGGGAGAATGTAACGACCCGACCGGTCATTTTGAGTTCTAGCGCGTCGTTCAGCGGTTTGAAGTCGTGAGCAGCTTTGTTTCAGGTATTATGACACGTGGGCGTGGTCGAAATTGAATTCCAGGAAGTTTAGAATTGCTTTGGAAAGGAAATTCTCATTTCAGAAGCCTTAAGTTGGAGAAATCAACTAAGATTGGAATTTTGAGTAAACGATCTCCGAATCAGGATTTGAAGGTTTCAGCACGTTCGTATGATGATTTTGGACTTGGGTGTATGTCCGGATCGGGTTTTGGATAACCCGGGAGCGTTTCGGCGTATATTATGGAAGTTAGCATTTTAGAAGGATTTCATGAATTTGGGGTTGAAGTGCATATCAGTGAAATTGATGTCCATTTCGGATTCCGAGTCTGGGAATATCTCCGTATGGTGATTCTAGAATTGGGAGCGCAATCGGAAGTAAATTTGGATGTTTGTAGGTCATTTGGCTAAAGATAGAAATTGGAAGGTTTTTGGGAAATCCGACCGAAAGTGGAAGTTTTGATATAGAGGTCGGAATGCGATTCCGGAAGTTAGGGAAGGTCCGTAATGTTGAATATGACTTGTGTGTAAAATTTGAGTTCAATCGGACGTGATTTGATAGGTTTCGGCATCGGATGTAGAAGTTTGAAATTCTAAGTTCTTAAAGAATTGAATTTGAGTACGATTCGTGATTTTGGCATTGTTTGATGTGATTTGAGGGCTCGAGCAAGTCCGTGTCATGTTTTGGGACAGGTTGGTGTTATTGGACGGGGTCTCGGGGGCCTCGGGTGGATTCCGGGTGGCTAACGGATCAAAGTTGAAGTTGCAAAAGGGCTGGTTTCTGCTGTCATCTGGTGTGATCCGCACCTGCGAGGTTTTGGCCGCAGGTGCGAGTGTAGGCTTGGCTTGGCTTGGCTTGGCTGGGAACTGCAGGTGCGATGGATATTCCGCACCTGCGAAGCCGCAGGTGCGGGCAGTGGGGGCGCAGGTGCGATTTGGCTGAAATTGAGGGATACCACAGGTGCGGGGGATTTGGTCGCACCTACGAGATCGCAGGTGCGGAAAATGCCTGGGCAGAATGTTAATCGAGTTTGTGCCTTTTCTCTCTCATTTTTCATTTGGGATAGGCGATTTTGGAGATCTTTTCAAGGGGGATTTCACCAAGCATCAAGAGGTAAGTTGTTTCTACTTGTTTCTAAGGTTAAATGCAAGATCATTACATAGATTTTGTAGTGAAAATTGAGGGGGAAAATTGGAAAATATTGAAGAAACCTAGAAAATGTAACTTTGGATTTTGGCCACGAATTGAGCATGAATATTTGAGAAAATTATATAATTGAGTTAGTAAGGATATGGGTAGAATGTGCCTTCGGGAAATTTCGGATTCCGGGCACGTGGGCCCGAGGGAATTTTGGGCATTTCAGTGAGCGGGGTTGGGAAAATATATAATATGAATTTGTTGTGAGTATTAGGATGAATTCTCATTGCTCCGTCATTTATGTGGCAGTTTCGGAGCGTTATGCGTCCGTTGAAGTCATCGGAAGGGCTTGGAAGCCGGTGTTGGAATTTCGGAGCAAGGTAAGTCTCCTTTCTAAATTTGTGAGGGGGAATCGTCCCCTAGGTGAATTAATTCACTACATGCTATTATCTTTGGGGGCTACATACGCACAAGGTGACGGGAGTCCGTGCGTAGCTACTATTATGCCATGTCCGGGTAACCTAGGACCCACTATCATGCTTTATGTGTGTACTTGTAACCCTGCCTGTATCAGTGAATTGCTAATATGACCGAAAACGTAATTAAATGTTTAAAACAAATCTAGAGTTTATATTGTTAACCTTCTAAAAAAAGAATTTGTTTCCGCTGTGAATATATATGTACCTGGACTAGGTTGTATCAAGGAATACCATTAAACTCGACAAATGAGTTTCAAAACAAAGATTTCAAAACCTATATCTCATATTTCTTTTAATAAAGATTTTACCACTTTCCTGAGAAAAACGGTTTCTTGATGAAATATGAATTTATTATGTGGATATGTGTAACTTTGGGTGCCTGAGTCGCTTGAGTGATTCGCGAGCAGGAATACCCTGTATTTGTGTATGTATTCATATGAGCACCTGAGTCGCATGTATGATTCGTGATCAGGCTAGCTGTATTATGTTAATCGCGTCGCATGATCGATTTGCGAGCGGGGCAGATAGATGCATCTATGGTTCGAGCCGGTCGACCCCTCTGCAGTGCACAGTTTATTATTGTTGGTCCACGCCGTTCGACCCTCGGCATTGCTTGCACATGATATATGTTGCGTAGTTGCTATGATATTTTCCTGATTACTGGGCTGAAATGTTAAATTGTCAAATGAAATGACAAAGATTTAAAGTTATTAAAAAGACTTTTGGAAGAAGTTGTCCCTTCCGTTATTTATTATTATTTGATTAAATCACCATGTTGATTAATTGTGAATATGATGAAGATATAAATTGTTAAATGTGAACGAAATTGAAGGATGTTTAAATCCTATTTTATAAACTTCCTATGATAAAACTATGCTTAGAGTCACTCTTAAATATTTTAAATGGACCTTTAGTAAGTGTCTAAATTGACCTCTTGTCACTGAGTACATGTTGTTTTTGTACTCATACTACACGTGTTGTGCATTTTATTGCATAGGTACTTACATAGCAAATGTGGAGGATTCGGAGACTCAAGCGAGCTGCATCTTCCGGAGGCGATCCGCAGCTGACAGAGTCACCTTCATACTGTATCTATTTCATTTTAAATTTCCTCGTCCAGTTGTATTCCGGACAGGCTTTGTAATGATTGTATAAATTCTTAGAAATAGCTCATGTACTTGTGACACCGGGTCCTGGGATATGTATTGGGATAATTGTTTAAGTGGAAATCTTAGATTACTGTTTTTAAATAACAGAATTGTTGTCATATTTAATTTACGAAAATTTATTTACTTGATTATGAAATGCAAGAAAAGGTAACGATTTCGAAAATGTTAAAACTGAAAAGTTTTTTCAATTAATTAATGTTTTGGCTTGCCTGACCTTGTGTCCGGCGCCATCACGACCTTAGGAATTTTGGGTCGTGACACGTCCAGCATTTAGAATACTTGTTCAGCCATGTCGATATGCTCCTCCCGAGTTGCGAGCAGATCGCCCTGGAGTCTTTCGCTAAGGATCCGATAGGTGTTGTTCTTCTCAACAAGGCCCTGGACTTCGGCCTTGTGCTCCTCTCGATCTCTCACAAAGGCTTTATAGTGAAACACCAAAGCCTACAAAAGAAAAAATAAAAAGGAGTTAAGAATAAACCACGAGTACAAAACGAGTGCAAAATAGAGTTCGAAGGTTACCCGATTTAAAGCATACTGAGCCTCATTGAATAGGCAAGCGGTCCTCACGGTATCTATCACCACCTTCTCCTCTCCGGTCACGAGTCCCCTAAAAAACTAGCAATTCCGACCGGAGGGGAGAAAACTTGAGCATCCTCAGGGACGGTCAACACTAAATGCCGTTTGCGGTTAGGATTGGAACTTGGAGCTAGAAACTGATCTACCAGCTTCGAGCTTGATGAAGACCCGGTTGTCCCCGATGATGACACTCTCTTTGGCATCGACAGGTCACCAAAACCATGTATCTCTTCAGAAGTGGTTGCCTCGATCCCATCAAAAAATTTGTGGAGATCCATTCGTTGTCTATCCAACATATTTGTTTCTTGGATCATAGCGTCGGAAATCTGAGGCGAATCTGAGATGTTAACCACATTGGGTTCAACCCCAGGAACCCCTTCCGGTGTTTGGGGAGTCTTGATTTGAGTTTCCACTTCTGTCGTCTTCGATGGGGATGGGATGGCTTTCGGCTCGGGAACCCCGATCGAAGCTCCTTCGGTGATTGCCTCCGGTTCGGAAGACTTTCGTGTCGAAATGGAAACCCTCGGGCGAGTCACTAGCCCAACCTCATCTTCTTCTTCTTGTTTTTCCCCTTCCAACTCATCCTTTAGTCGCGAACTGACTCCGTTGATAAGGGAGTAATATTTCCCTTAGGCTTGCACGACTTCTTTGTCGGTTTCTTCTTTTCCGAGCCCAACGGACTCGGGCCCCTTTTTATTGTCTTATCCTTGACCGGCTTCGAAGTTGATGGTTGAGGAAGAATTTATTCATCGCCGGTAGGAGGTATCATCGGGACATCTTTCCCGAGACCTGCAACAAAAGTCAAGCAAATTAGCTAAGAAAGGGAAATTTTTGAAGTGATAAACAAATAGAAAGCGAAAGCTCACTGCGGTTACGAGCCTCCCATCATCCCTTGGAAAGCTCCATCCAAACCCGTTCAGATTAGGGCCTCTGAGACACCAGGTACTCGTCCCATCTTTTTAGCTCCGGAACTGAGTCTGACATCTGGGCCACAACTACAACAACAAAATAAAGGTAAGCAACGACCGAGGGAAATGCAAATAGGAACCGAGCACTCAAAACAAATATACTTACGATTGAAGTTCCAATTCTTTGGGAAAGGCATATCCTCGGCAAGGATCAAGTCCAATGTCCTTATTCGGACAAACCTGCCCATCCAACCTCGATCACGGGTCTCGTCAAGGGCTGAGAATGGGGCTTTGGTGTACCGGTGCGAGAGCTTGATTAACCCTCGATAGATTCAGGGGATGTACAAATGCATCCAATGGTCGAGGGTAAAGGAACAACCCTCGATTTTGCTGGAGAAAAAATGGAGGAGGATGACGATCCTCCAGAACGACGGATGAATCTAGCCCAAAGTAACATTGTACCTTTTGCAGAAGGCCACTATTACGGGGTCGAGGGGGATGAATGTAAAAGGGTAAGTGTAAACACTTAAGTACCCCTATACATATGTGGTGATCGATTCCTCAGGATAAGGAATGACCACGTCCTTGATTACCCGGTTTCAATCCTCTTTTACTTTATCAAGGAGGCCCTCGGTGTTGGTGCAAATATACCTTGAAATCAGTTCACACCGGCCCGGTACCGAAGGGTTCTTTTCTATTTTAAAGTCAGCAACCGTCGGACACCCCGTCAGAATATACTCATCAAGGGGAGATTCCGTCGTAGTTGCGTCGCCGGCGGTGCGCGATGAAGACGGAACCTCTTTTTGAGGCACATCGTTAGATGTCTTTTCCATTCGTGGAAGGTAGATAGTAAAAAAATTGATTGGAATTCAGAAATGTTGAGTATGAAAAGTGAGAAGCAAGAGTTCTGTTGCTCCCAAACGCACACACAAGTATACATGGTCGTACAAGTAATATAGGATTGTAAGTCCAGATATCGTACCCATAAGGACTTGTGATTAACTATCAACTAAATTAAACCACACGATTAATCTATTCAAGCGAATCCTAACATATGAATATTTAACTAAAATTAATCTAGAGTAACTAATTAAGAGATTAAAGAAAACAACGACAAGCTTAAAGACGAATTCAGTGTAAGTGAATATTCTAGAGCTATGGGTTAGCTAACAATCACATTGAGTTTTCCACTTAAATCATCTAATTAATTTATCTGGTTTGTTAGTTGACAGTGTTAATATTGCTCGTAGCCTTCTCCTGAAGTAGTACTCACTTATTCAAGCTAATCTAACGCATATATTCCTATGGAATTAGAATTAACAAGAACGCATTAATAATTCATGTATAGTAACCAAGCAAGGCAATTAGGTATATTCCTATCCTAACCGCTCCCCCCCCCCCCCCCTCCCAGAGTTATGATCTTACTCTACTCAATCTTATATGCAACCTAGAATTCTCTCTCCCGAGTTCAATCCTAGATCCGTAGATAGTATTTAATTGGTGACCAAGCAATCAAATAATTAAGTGCAAAATTGAATAAATATATTAATATGATAAAATAACAAAAATAATTCAAGCTTCAACCTACAATGTTCATGTAGAACCCAAAACTCTAGAACTAATAAACTATGAGATTAAAAGAAGAGAAGAGAAGAAAAACTAGTTAGAAGCCTCCTCCAAGCGTGATGTTCTTGCCTCCGGTCGTAAAACTTGTCTAAAAATGGTTTTTGATGACTATTTATATGTGTAGGAAAGAGATCCAAACGAAATAATCAAGTCCAAAACCAAATAGGAAATGAAGTAGGCTTTAAAAACCCGGAACACGCTCGTTGTAGATCGTGCCTCGCGACCTTTAAAGCGCGCTCCACTTCGCTTTTCACTGTACCTCGCAACCTCTACAGCGCGCTTGGTATCTCGCGTTGCTAGCTCAAACGCGAGGTAAATTTCTCGCGCCGCATGCTTTTTACCGAGCAACGTCCCTTGCCTCGCATGCTGTTTCTACTTCGTTTCCTTCAATTCAAATTTTTGCTGCCTAACTTTGCTCTCTTTCACGTTTATGTTTTTGTTTCTTTTGTTTTCAATTCCTTTGCATCTTCTCTTCAATCATTGAATAATTTTGGTCCTCTATTATAAAGACACTATTTAGAATTAATTCACCATGTACTCCAAATTCGTCATTTTGTTCAAGATTCATCTCCAACGTACCTACACATAAAATAAATTCAACTAAGCACAATATAATATAGTTAAGCATTAAAGCCCCAAAATGTAAGGTAAGTAATGCACTAAAAATATGGAATTATATCCAATATCAAGTTCTTTGAGAGCAAAAGCAGAGAAGTCAATGATTGTATAGGTTTGAATGAGGAAGGAATCAAAACTTTATAGGATGAAGGTGTTGGTATTACTGAGTGAAAAATCAGAAAAATCAGAGAAGCAAGAAAATGTTAGTTCATAAACAAATCGTAAAATAATTCCGAGCCTACTGAATACACAGTGTGTCCTTAAGGAATTTAATCCCCTCACTGTTGTCCAAGGTATACGGATTAATTCCTCCCAGGATAGAACGGAATAGTTATTTTGTGATAGTGGCACTTCAAATCACAGAACTTCAGCGAACTCAACAAACGGAGCAAATCACACTTGACACTTATATTTATTTAGAAAATAATACAACAATGTAGAAAAGAGGGGAGAAGTTTTCAGATTTTCCATTTCTTAAAAATGAGGCCAAGCCTCTAAATTTATAGACAGTGTAAGGGTGAGATGAAGAGGTGCAATCCAAGAGGTACCTCTTCCATTTCCCATTCACACCCCTTAATAAAAATGCAACAATTCCCCACATGAATGGGGAATGGACATATGTGGAAAACATGCATGAAAATACTGTGTGATTCGCAATTAAGGATTAATCCCATCTGGATAAGCAGGTTTCCCTTTGAACTTTCCGTAGTGAACTTAATTCGGATATACTCGGTAAATCGGTAGATTTGATATCTTTGAACCGTGGAGCTTTGATGTATACCTAGACAACCACAAGTCACACAATCAATCCTTAACCGTCTTTAGTTCTCGCGGTTGTGTTCGTTTCAGCCATGAACACCGCCTAGTTTCATGAGTGCTTAGAGAATGGGCCTTTAATTTTATTCTCCTTAAAGCGGCTTACACTTCACACTCACATAGGTGATTTATGTCACGGCCCAATTTACCCTCTGAAAGGTATCGTGACGGTACCTAGTCTCTATGACTAGGTAAGCCTAGAAATTTGCGGAAAAACAACATAATCAAAAAAATAAAGACCAAAAAGGATATCAACTAGATATAAGGTAGCTACTCAGCATATACAGTTTGCACTTCCCAAAACCCGGAATGTCACCAACATCACAAGCTAAACTCTATGGCTCAATATACAAACTAGAAATGAAAGTGTAGTCTCCAATACGAACTATAACTATGCTAAGATAGGAGGGGGGACTCAGAAGCTCTGCGGACGCTGCAGAAATACCTCAAAGTCTCCCAAAGATCCGCTACTCTACTGACTCCGGAACGGTGCGCTGGAACTTGGATCTGCACATGAGAAAAACATGCACAGAAGGGCGTGAGTACTCCACATTCGGTACCCAGTCAACGCCAAGCCTAACCCCAGTCAGGTAGTGACGAGGTCATGTTGCGGCTCTACTGAGGTTGCAGAAATAAACAGATATAATTAACAGTTAAGTAAAAACAGTAATAATTAACAGGAAGTAAAGTGAACCGGAAAGAACGAACTAATAAATCTCAGTTCTGCACAGTATATAAATAAGAAGATAGTCGTACAACGCAATACAGGGGAAAGTCTCAGGTCTCGGCCCACAGTCCCAATGTAATATGCAATGCAATGCAAGGGAAAGTCTCAGGTCATAGCCCGCAGTCCCAATGTAAATATGCAATGCAATGCAAGGGAAAGTCTCAGGTCATAGCCCGCAGTCCCAATGTAAATATGCAATGTAATACATGGGAAAGTCTCAGGTCGTAGCCCGCAGTCCCAATATAAAGATGCAATGCAGTGCAAGGGAAAGTCTCAGGTCATAGCCCGCAGTCCCTATGTAATTATGTAATGCGAGATGTATATCAAATATAGCGTAATTCAAAAGTTTGGGAAAACAGTTGGCAAATATAGAGGAAAGGTACGTAACCCAGTTTCAAATAATAGTAACGAGTGGAAAATCAGGTAAAATCATTGGACTTGATAAAATCTTAAGCCGCTACTTAGTTAAACCAATAACCGACATAATAGGAATTGAAGATGAAGTATATCATAAAAGGAAACAATGGGTTTAGTGAAAATATCTCGTGCACGTACTCTTCACCTCACGTACACGGGGTTTTTATGTCAAAAGTCAGTTATAAATGCCTAAGGGAATTTTCCCAATACAGAGTTAGGCAAGCCACTTACCTCGATTGTGCTAATCAACCAATAATCACTCTTTTGCCACGAGTATCCAACTCCGGGTGGCCCAAATCTATTCAATTTGATTGCATAGTGTAAATATCATTTCAAGAAATCAAAATAACTAATAAATTCGAAGCTAACACGCGAAATTAGGAATTTTGACCAAAACACCCCTCGGGCCCACGCCTCGGAATCGGGTAAAAGTTATATTTTCCAGAAACCCAATCACTCACGAACTCACTCGACCAGAAACATCGAAATCTGATGAAAAAACCCCCTTAAATTCTCAGAATTTCGGCTTGGGGAAGTTTCATCAAGTTCCCATGGTTTTTCCCCCATTTTTGAAAATTAAACTAAGGAAAACAACGGGGATTAATGGTATAATAATGAATTAGGATTAGAAAACGTTACCTATGATCCTTCTCTTCAAAACCCACTGAAAATCGTCAATTCCCGAGCTCTCAAACGATTTTTAGACTTATGAAATCAACCCTCGGATTTTGGAATAAACACATAGGGATCTCGCACCTGCGGTCCCGATCACCGCGCCTGCACACCTGCGGAAAAATCATTGCAGGTGCGGAATTCACTTAAGTCCACTGGGGCCGCACATGTGGTCGTTTGGTCGCGCCTGCGGTTCTGCACCTGCGGAACCCAGGTCGCACCTGCGACCACTGGTCAATTTCCTCACCATCGCACCTGCGATCAGCCCTATCGCGCCTGCGTGTCCGCACCTGCGGGAAAACCTTCGCAGGTGCGAAAACACCAGAAGAGGTCTAATTCAGCAATTATAAGTTCAAAATTCTCCCGTTAAGCATCTGAAACAACCCCGAGGCCCCAGGGACCTCAACCAAAACCACCAACCAACCCTAATACGTTATTCGAACTAGGTCGAGCCTTAAAAACACGTCTCATAACATCAAAATCATCGATTATGCATAGATTCAAGCCTAGGAACTTAGGAAATTTCTAGAATTCATATCCGACGCCGAAACACGTCTAAACTCATCTGAATAACCTCAAATTTTGCACAAAGGTCATAAACAACATCACGTACCTGATGTCGCTTTCGTAAATCCATTCCAAGTCCGATATCAAAATCTCATCTATCGGCCGAATTCGCCGAAAATCTAACTTTCGCCAATTCAAGCCTAAATCCACAACCGACCTCGAAAACACATTCTGAGTACGCTCCTAACCCCGAAATCACCCAACGAAGCTAACGGAGTCGACGGAATCCCATTCCCGATCCGTCTTCACACAGCTCTAGTTACGGCCAGATTTCTAAAGCTAAGATCCACATTTAGTGATTATGTGTCCAAAATCACCCCGGATTTCATCACTCAACGCACTGACAGGTTCCAATAACATAAATAGACATGGGAGAAACGGTAAATAAGGGATCAGGGCGTAAATTCTTATAACGACCAGTCGGGTCGTCACATCCTCCCCCTCTTAATAAAATCGTTCGTCCTCGAACGAGCATAGAAACATACCTGAAGCTGGGAAAAGATGAGGGTGCTGACTCCGCATATCCTGCTCGGTCTCCCAAGTCGCCTCATCGACTGGCTGACCCCTCCACTGAACCTTTACTGATGCAATATCCTTTGACCTGAGCTTTCTGACCTGCCTGTCCAATATAGCTATAGGCTCCTCAACATATGATAGATCCTTGTCCAATTGGACTGAGCTGAAATCCAATACATGAGTCGGGTCACTATGATACTTCTGGAGCATGGAGACGTGGAACACCATATGGACCCCTGCTAGGCTGGGAGGCAGGGCTAGCTCATAAGCGAACTCCCCAACACGTCGCAACACCTCAAAAGGGCCAAAAAATCTCGGACTCAGCTTGCCTTTCTTCCCGAACCTCATGAAGCCCTTCATAGGCGATACCCAAAGAAAAACCCGATCACCAGCCATAAATGCTAAGTCCCGAACCTTCTGATCCGCATAGCTCTTCTGCCTGGACTGAGTTGTGCGAAGTCTCTCCTAAATCACCTTCACCTTGTCCACGGCATCCCGAACCAAGTCTGTACCCAACAATCGGGTCTCGCCCGGCTCAAACCATCCCACGGGAGACCTGCACCGCTTACCATACAAGGCCTCATATGGCGCCATCTGAATGTTGGACTAGAAACTGTTGTTGTAGGAAAACTCTACAAGGGGTAAGAATCGATCCCATAACCCTCCAAAATACATCACACAGGCATGGAGCATATCCTCGAGGATTTGAATCATGCGCTCGGACTGCCCGTCCGTCTAAGGGTGAAAAGTTGTGCTCAACTCAACCCTGGTGCCTAACTCCTATTGAACGGCTCTCCAGAACCGTGAAGTGAACTGTGTACCTCTGTCTGAAATGATAGATACTGGAATATCGTGGAGGCGAACAATCTCTCTGATATAAACTTCAGCCAACCTCTCCGATGAATATGCAGTCAGCACCGGAATGAAATGGGCTGATTTGGTCAGCGAATCCACAATCACCCAAATAGCCTCATGCTTCCTCAAAGTCCGAGGAAGTCCAACCACAAAGTCTATGGTGATTCGCTCCCACTTCCACTCTGGAAGCTCAATCTGCTGAAGTAACCCTCCCGGTCTCTGATGCTCACATTTGACCTGCTGGAAGTTGAGACACTTGGCTACAAACTCTGCTATATCCTTCTTCATTCTTCGCCACCAATAATGCTGTCTCAGATCCTGGTACATCTTCGTGGTATCCGGATGGATGGAATACCGCGATCTATGGGCCTCCTCAAGAATCAACTCCCGAAGCCCATCTACGTTGGGCACACAGATACGGCCCTGCATCCTCATCACCCCATCCTCTCCTATGGTCACATCTCTGGCATCACCCCGCCGGACCCTATCCTGGAGAACTAAAAGGTGGGGATCATCATACTGGTGCTCTCTGATACGATCATGGAGGGAAGATCGAGCAACCACACAAGCTAATACCCGGCAAGGCTCAGAAAGATCCAATCTCACGAACTGACTGGCTAAGGATTGAACATCCATGGCTAGAGGCCTCTCAGCTGCATGAAGGTATGCCAAACTCTCCGCCCGGCGACTCAAGGCGTCGGCCACCACATTAGCCTTCCCCGGGTGGTATAATATAGTGATGCATAGTCCTTTAGCAACTCTAACCACCTATGCTAGCACAAATGTAGATCCTTCTGCCTGAATATGTGCTGCAAACTCCGGTGATCTGTAAATATCTCACAGGGAACACCATATAAATAATGACGGCATATCTTCCGGGCGTGAACAATTACTGCCAACCCGAGATCATGAACAAGGTAGTTCTTCTCATGGACCTTCAACTGCTTGGACGTGTAGGCAATCACCCTACCGTCCTGCATCAACACCGCTCCCAAGCCAATCCTCGAAGCATCACAATAAACTGTATAGGATCCGGAATCGGTAGGCAAAACCAACATAGGAGCTGTATTCACGGCTGTCTTGAGCTTCTGAAAGATCTCCTCACACTCCTTAGTCCATATAAAAGGTGCACCCTTCTATATCAGTTTGGTCATAAGCGCTGAAATAGATGAAAATCCCTCCACAAAACGGCGATAATACCCAGCCAAACTGAGGAAACTGCGGATCTCAATAGCTGAGGACGGTCTGGGCCAACTCTGAACTGCCTCCACCTTCTTCAGATCTACTTTGATCCCATTCGAAGACACCACGTGGCCTAGGAATGCCACAGAATCAAGCCAAAATTCACACTTAGAAAACTTGGCATACAACTTCTTCTCCCTCAACGTCCGGAGCACGGTCCTCAAGTGCTACTCATGGTCCTCCTGGGACCTAGAATACACCAGAATGTCATCAATGAACACAATGACGAAAGTATCAAGATAAGGCCGAAATATGTTGGGCATCAAGTGCATGAAGGTTGTTGGGGCGTTGGTCAGCCCGAATGACATAACAAGAAACTCATAGTGGCCATATCTGGTCCTGAAGGCAATCTTCGGGATATCCGGTTCCCGAATCTTCAGCTGATGATAACCCGAATGTAGATCAATATTGGAGAAAACTCTAGCACCCTGTAACTGGTCAAATATATCATCAATGCGAGGCAATAGGTACATGTTCTTCACTGTCACCTTATTCAACTGCCGGTAGTCAATACACATATGCATCGAGCCATCCTTTTTCTTCACAAATAATACCGGAGCGCCCCAAGGTGATACACTGGGCCTGATGAATCCCTTCTCAAGCAACTCCTGTAATTGTTCCTTCAACTCCTTCAGCTCAGGAGGAGCCATGCGATATGGAGGAATGAAAATGGGCTGAGTGCCCGGCAACAAGTCAATGCCGAAATCAATGTCTCTATCAGGTGGCATACCCAGAAGATCAGTTGGAAATACATCAGAATAATCTATGACAACTGGAACTGACTCCTCCGTAGGGGTCTCGGTACTAACATCTCTCTCATAAGCCAAATATGCATCACACCCCTTCCCCAACTATCCGCAGAGCCTTAAGAAAAGAAATGACTCGGCGAGGAGTATACTCCAAGGAACCTCTCCACTCTAACCTCGGAGATCCTGGCATAGCCAGCGTCACGGTCTTGGCATGACAATAAAGAATAGTAGTCCATCCCCAATATAACATCGAAATCTACCATACTGAGTAGTAGCAAATCAGCTCTGGTCTCAAAACCGCTGATAGTAATCAAACATGACCGATATACGTAGTCCACAACAAGAGAATCTCCCACCGGAGTAGAAACATAAATAGGGGAACTCAAAGAGTCCCGGGCTATCCCCATATGTGAAGCAAAATAGAAAGACACATATGAATATGTAGAGCCTGGGTCAAATAATACCGATGAATCCCTATGACAAACTGGAACAATACCTGTAATACTGAATCTGAAGCAATAGCCTCGGACCGGGGCGGAAGAGCATAGTATCTGTCCTGGCCTCCCCCTCCAGGGTGACCTCGACCTCCCCGACCTCCACCTCGAGCTGCCTGAGGTGGTGGGGTAGCAGTTGGGGCAGGAAGAATAGCTAGAGGACCTGGAGGAAGGCATGGAGCCTGATAAATCTGAGGTGGTGCACTCCTCCCCACTCTGGGGCAATCCTTGATCATATGTCGAGGGTCACCACACCCAAAACAACCCCTCTGAGGACGCAATGGCTGCTGCTGACTCTGAACTGGTCTGTTGGACTGGCCAGTGATAGCACCTCGAGCTGGAGGCACCTGAGATACCGGTGGTGCATAATAAGGCTCCTGAGGTCTAGGAGGAGTTGGAATATCGCTGGCTGCTGGAAGAGCTGAATGAATGGGGCGGTCACAAAACCTCTACCATGGCGTGCTACAGGTGTACGAACTCTTGAAAAATGACTCGTCTCTCGAGACCTCTTGGCCTCCCTCTCCTCTCTATCCCGGGCCAACATACTCTCAATCCTCCTAGCAGTGCTCACGGTCTGCTGGTAAGTAATATCTGCCCCCAGCTCTCTGGCCATGCTAGTACGAATGCTGGGATGGAGCCCCTCAATAAATTTGCGGACTCTCTCTCTGACCGTAGAAACCAAAGCTGGTGCATCTCATGCCAAGTCAATGAACCGGACTGCATACTCTGACACGGTCAAGTTACCCTGGCGTAGCTGCTCAAACTCTGCACGCCAAGCATCCCTGAGACTCTGAGAGACAAACTCGATCAAAAACATCTCTGAAAACTGAGCCCAAGTAAGTGAGGTTGTCTCGTCCGGACTACTAAGCTCAAATGCACGCCACCACTAATAAGCTGCTCCTCTCAGCTGGAAAGTAGTGAAAGAGACCCCACTCGTCTCCACAATATCCATGGTGCGAAGGATACAATGACACCCTTCAAGAAAACCCAGAGCGTCATCTGAAGCCAATCAGCTAAAATAAGGTGGGTGGTACTTCTTGTACCTCTCAAGACGGAGCTGCTCAGACTCAGATACAGCTGCCCTGGCCTCAGGTGAACTGGGGCTACAGGAGGCAGGGGGATATACTCTGGAACCTGCCCTATATGAACCCTCTGCTCAGGAGTACGGGCTGCGGGAGTTTGTGTCCCTCCCCTGGCCTGGGATGCAGTTGGGGTTATCGTAAGTAGTCCCGCTTGAGACAGAGTACTGAAAGCACTCATGAACTGGGACAAAGTCTCCTGGAGGTCTGGAGTGACAGTAGGGACCTCTTGTGCCCCTCCAACTGCAGCTGCTGGGGGCTCTTCTGCCTCTTCTCTGGACGGTGCCCGGCTCGCACCACGTGCTCGCCCCATGCCTTGGCCCCAGCCCCGGCCCCTGCCTCTGGTGGCTCTGACTGGAGGCTCGGGTGCCTGGTCATCAGTACGTCCGGTACGGGTACGAACCATCTGCAAGCAAGAATAGAATAGAGTTTAAGAATTTGATGACGGTAACCAGCACGATAAGGAATTCCAAAAGAATTTGATTGTTATTAACAGTTACATAGCCTCACGAAGATAGATACGGACGTCTCCGCACCGATCCGCAAGACTCTAATAAACCGGCTTGTGATGTTGTGACTCCTATGAACCTAGACGCTCTAATACCAACTTGTCACGACCCAATTTACCCTCCTAAAGGTATCGTTACGACACCTAATCTCTATGACTAGGTAAGCCTAGAAATTTGCGAAAAAACAACAGAATCAAACAAATAAAGACCAAAAAGGATATTAACTAGATATAAGGTAGCTACTCAGCATATACAGTTTGCACTTCCCAAAACCCGGAATGTCACCAACATCACAAGCTAAACTCTATGGCTCAATATACACACTGGAAATGAAAGTGTAGTCTCAAATATGAACTATAACTATGCTAAGATAGGGGGTCTCGGAAGCTCTGCGGACACTGCAGAAATACCTCAAAGTCTCCCAAACATCCGCTACTCTACTGACTCCGGAATGGTGCGCTGGAACCTAGATCTGCACATGAGAAAAACATGCGCAGAAGGGCGTGAGTACTCCACATTCGGTACCCAGTAAGTGCAAAGCCTAACCCCAGTCAGGTAGTGACGAGGTCATGTTGCGGCTCTACTGAGGTTGCAGAAATAAACAGATATAATTAACAGTTAAGTAAAAACAGTAATAATTAACAGGAAGTAAAGTGAACCGGAAAGAACGAACTAATAAATCTCAGTTCTGCACAGTATATAAATCAGGAGATGGTCGTCCAATGCAATACAGGGGAAAGTCTCAGGTCTCGGCCCGCAGTCCCAATTTAAGTATGCAATGCAATGCAAGGGAAAGTCTCAGGTCATAGCCCGTAGTCCCAATGTAAATATACAATGCAATGCAACGGAAAGTCTCAGGTCATAGCCCACAGTCCCAATATAAATATGCAATGCAATGCATGGGAAACTCTCAGGTCGTAGCTCGCAGTCCCAATATAAAGATGCAATGCAATGCAAGGGAAAGTCTCAGGTCATAGCCTGCAGTCACTATGTAATTATGTAATGCGAGATGTATATCAAATATAGCGTAATTCAAAAGTTTGGGAAAACAGTTGGCAAATATAGAGGAAAGGTACTTAACCCAGTTTCAAATAATAGTAACGAGTGGAAAATCAGGTAAAATCGTTGCACTTGATAAAATATTAAGCCGCTACTCAGTTAAACCAATAACCGACATAATAGGAATTGAAGATGAAGTATATCATAAAAGGAAACAATGGGTTTAGTGAAAATATCTCGTGCGCGTACTCGTCACCTCACGTACACGGGGTTTTTATGTCAAAAATCAATTATAAATGCCTAAAGGAATTTTTCCAACACAGAGTTAGGCAAGACAATTACCTCGACTATGATAATCAACCAATAATCATGCTCTTGCCACGAGTATCCAAATCTGGATGGCCCAAATCTATTCAATTCGATTGCATAATGTAAATATCATTTCAAGAAATCAAAATAACTAATAAATTCGAAGCTAACACGCGAAATTAGGAATTTTGACCAAAACGCCCCTCGGTCCCACGTCTCGTACTCGGGTAAAATTATATTTTACGGACACCCATTCACTCACGAACTCACTCGACCAGAAATATCGAAATCCGATGCCAAAAAACCCCTTAAATTCTAAGAATTTCGGTTTAGGGAAGTTTCATCAAGTTCCTATGGTTTTTCCCCCATTTTTGATAATTAAACTAAGGAAAACAACGGGGATTAATGGTCTAATAATGAATAGGGATTAGAAAACGTTACCTAGGATCCTTCTCTTCAAAACTCACTGAAAATCTCCAATTCCTGAGCTCTCAAATGATTTTTAGACTTATGAAATCAACCCTCAGATTTTGGAATAAAAACACAGGGATCTCTCACCTACGGTCCCGATCACTGCGCTTGCGGTACCGCACCTGCGGAAAAAACATCGCAGGTGCGGAATTCACTTAAGTCCACTGGGGCCGCACATGCGGTCGTTTGGTCGCGCATGTGGTTCCGCGCCTGCGGAACCCAGGTCGCACCTGCGACCACTGGTCAATTTCCTCACCATCGCACCTGCGATCAGCCCTATCGCGCCTGCATGTCCGCACCTGCGGGAAAACCTTCGCAGGTGCGAAAACACTAGAAGAGGTCTGGTTCAACAATTTGATAAGTTCCAAATTCTCCCGTTAAGCATCCGAAACAACCCCGAGGCCCCCGGGACCTCAACCAAATCCACCAACTGAACCTAATACCTTATTCGAACTAGGTCCAGCCTTAAAAACTCGTCTCATAACATCAAAATCATCGATTATGCATATATTCAAGCCTAGGAACTTAGGAAAATTCTAGAATTCACATCTGACGCTGAAACACGTCTAAACTCATCCGAATGACCTCAAATTTTGCACACAGGTCATAAACAACATCATGGACTTGCTGTCGCTTTCGGAAATCCATTTTGAGTTTGATATCAAAATCTCACCTATCGGCCGAATTCGACGAAAATCTAACTTTCGCCAATTCAAGCCTAAATCCACAACCGACCTCGAAAACACATTCCGAGTACGCTCCTAACCCTGAAATCACCCAACGGAGCTAACGGAGTATACGGAATCCCATTCCATATCCGTCTTCACACAACTCTAGTTACGACCAGATTTCTAAAGTTAAGATCCACATTTATGGATTATGTGTCCAAAATCACCCCGGATTTCATCACTCAACGCACCGACAGGTTCCAATAACATAAATAGACATGGGAGAAACGGTAAATAAGGGATTGGGGCATAAATTCTTATAACGACCAGCCGGATCCTTACAATTTCTAAACGTGTAATCCGATAGACACACTATCTGGTCATATCCTGACACACTTAGCAAATCATTAAAAAGCTTTATGCATTATTGACTCATCAAAAAGCCTTAATGCTTTACCTTGATTTCTGAACATTGTCTTCATCACGAGAATGAGTTAAGTTATTTGACAATGTTGAACCGTCATTCATAACTTCGTTTGATCTCTTTGAACCTAGCTCTTGGGATCTCCAATCTGCTAGGTAGAGTTACCGCCATGATGACTTGTCCTAGGCCTTATCCCCATTCCCTACGATGATCTTTCAACTGCCTCTCTAGATAGGCCTTTTGTAAGTAGATCCGACACGTTATCTCTTGACTTTACGTAATCAATCGTGATAACACCACTAGAGAGTAGTTGTCTAACGGTATTGTGTCTCCGTCGAATGTGACAAGATTTTCCGTTATACATAACGCTCCATGCCCTGCCTATTGCCGCTTGACTATAATAATGTATACATATAGTTGCCAAAGTTTTGTGCTAAAATGGAATATCTTCCAAGAAATTCCGGAGCCATTCAAATTCTTCACCGGCTTTGTCTAAGGCTATAAACTCAGCCTCCACTGTAGAGCGGTCAATGCACATTTTTTTGGATGATTTCCAAGACATCGCTCATCCACCAACTGTTTAGAATCGGTTGAACCGGTGATCTAATTTGCATCACTATACCCCCTCTATTATCGGGGGATACTTATTGTAGTGCAAAGCATAATTTTGAGTAATGTTTCAAGACTCGTTTCATTGTCATGAAAGTTCAATGTGAACTTCATTATGTCGTAGACTAATACGTCTCGACTTTCAATTGCATATCAAATTATTGACTACACTTAATGTAGCAATAGTATATTATACAATAGCTGGAATGATTTGCATCAGTTGTGACCACAACCTTTTAATATCTAACGCATTTCGCAATCACTCTGCTATTTTCAAGCATTCATATGCTATTTATTCATATTTCTATATGGTATGCAAATTACAGCACCTTCATTCATGAAACAAATCCAACTAGCAATGAATTTTGGTCATGTTCATCTGTTGGTTCACCTCATTATAGACCAACGTATNTCTATTTAAGAAAATTAAAAACAACAAAAATATTCACATTCTTAGAATATAAGATTTTTTCTATGTTTAAATAGAAGAAAATATATATATACATATATATGTATATTATATAATATATATATATATATATAGACATGTGTATTTTATCTTCTTTTATTCAATAAAAAAAAGGAGTTAAGAATTAAATTTAAAAAAAAAAAAATAATAATAATAATAATAATAATAAAAACGGGAAAAAATAA
>MDKI01011239.1:0-36259 GCA_005239505.1 Nicotiana paniculata | reverse complement strand
AATCCGATTTACCGGACAAGACCATTTATTAAGCAACTGGAGAAGCCAATTCCTGAAATAATTATTATTCAAGACGATGATCAAGAGGAGGAATTGATGTTGGATTTGACCTTGACTTGAAGTTCTAGAGATTCTTAAAATGGATTTAGATTATTACTTCATGTTGTAATAGTGTTAGTTGATGCTTTTCCTAATTATTTTGGTATTTGCTCAGTTTCGTTTATGTGAACTTTAAATTTTGTTGTTTCTTAAAGATATATGTTTTTCCCTTGACCTTGTTTTTAAAGTTGTGCTGTTGTATGTGTTCAAATGACTTAGAGTGCAAATCAACAAAATAATTGCCAAGTAATCACTCCATTCATTTTTACTTGTCTATTATGGTACTATACTAAAATATATTTTCAGTTTTACTTGTACACTATACTAAATCAAGAGAAAGATAATCTTTTTTGTTTTATTTTATCCTTATCATTAACTACTCATTTCCCAAGACTTTTAAAAATAATATCATTATTATGAGTAAAATTATAAAATACATACTTCATTTGCTTTTTCTTAAAGGGTATAAGTCAAATGTGGACAATTAAAAGTGTACGGGGACTATATATCAAGTAGAAGTTGACCAATCATCATGACGTTTGTTAGGCTCTAGTAGACTTTTTTTTTTTTTTGAATTTAGTAAATGTATATATCGGTTCTTTTCAGGAAAATTGTGGTTCAAATATGATTTTAGGTATTGACAACTAAGCGGCCTTTGGGCAGCAGGAAATGAATTAAAGATTTTCCACAGAAGTAGATTTAAGAAATATCAATTTGTCAAATTGAAGGGCATTTTCATATTTACCCATTAGGGGTGTACAAAGAAAATCAATAAATCGCATCAAACTGATAATTCGAGTAAAAAAAATTTCTGATGTGGTTTGGTTTGATTTGGTTGGTATTGGAAAATAAAACCCGATCATAATTGATTTGGTTTGGTTTTAACTAAAAAAAGTCAAATCGAAACCAAACCAACCCGATAGTACATTTAAATAATTTTTAAAAATATTTTATACATATAAATATTTATTGTAATATAATTTATAAATATTTTTTAAACTTCTTCACAATTTTATCTTTTAACGTATTATTTCAAGTTTGAACTTAAAATTCTTGAATGGTAAACAAATTTTAAAGCCCATAAATATAGTAACTCAAACAATGTTCAAATCAATACTAATGCTAACAAAATATATTCAATTCAATACTAGCGATGATGATAGTGTTGGATAATAATTCAATACTCACTGTTTCCTTCATAAATAAAACACAACTTTTTTTCATAAACCTTGTTCTACATTTCATGGGTTGCCTCCACAGAATGTACCTCAAAGGACAAAGAAACCACAAAACAGGTATTGCTTTGGTCAAATTCTTTGGTCTACATTCATCTAATAATCCGTTACTATTTTCGAGGGGTAAATTTTATTATAAGAGTACAAGTTTATTGGTCATTTATCCAAAATGTGCATAAATTAATTTATATAATTTAATTAAATATTTGAATTGTGTTCTTGCTATGTGCAGGGGTATTAATCCGATTTACCGGACAATACCATTTATTAAGCAACTGGAGAAGCCAATTCCTGAAATAATTATTATTGAAGACGATGATGAAGATGAGGAAATGAAGTTGGATTTAACCTTGACTTGAAGTTCTAGAGATTGTCAAAATGGATTTAGATTATTACTTTTTGTAGTAATAGTGTTAGTTGATGCTTTTCCTAATTATCTTGGTTTTTGCTCAGTTTCATTTATGTGAACTTTAAATTTTGTTGTGTTTTTATAGATATATGTTTTCCTTGAAACTAAGATATATGTTCTTCTGTTTTAATTAATTATTTTGTGTTATTGTATGTGTTCAAATGACTTACAGTGCAAATCAACAAAATAATTATCAACTATTTCCTCCGTTCATTTTTACTTGTCCACTGTTACTATACTAAAAATATAATTTCACTTTTACTTATTCACTGAACTAAATCAAGAGAAAAATAATTTTTTTTTTTATTTTACCCTTATCATTAACTACTCATTCCCCAATTTATTTTCATGAATTTTAAAAATACTATCATTATTATGAGTAAATGTGATGGCCCAATGGGTCATTATCTGAATTTAAACTCCGTTCTAGACTTATTAACCATAAGAAGATTAATTTTATAAAAAACTTGATTTGCGTGCGCAGTTCGGGCGTGAAATCGAAAAGCTTTTATGTGAAAATATGAGAATAGTGATTTTTAGAGTTAAAATTTTGAGCAAACGGACCCGGATCTGTATTCTGACGATCCCGGGCGGTCTGTAAAATTTTGAGCAAACAGACCCGGATATGTATTCTGACGATCCCGGGAGGTCCGCAGTAAAATATGGGACTTGGGCGTATGCCCGGAAATGAATTATGAGGTTCCAAGCCTTAGAAATAAATTTTTGAAAGAAATTATTTTGCTGGGTTATTAATGAAATAAAGAAAAGAATTAATGTTTGAAACCATTGGTATCGGGCTCGTATTTTGGTTTCGGAGCCCGGTACATATTTGTTATAGTATTTGAATACTAATTGTGATGTTTGGTGAGAATCGGGGTTCATTTGACGTGATTCGGACGTCCGGTTGAGAAATAGTGAAATTGAAGTGTTCTTGAGAAAAATGATGAGTTTTGAGGTTTAATTCATAGTTTCAATGTTATTTTCATGATTTGATCGCACGAACAAGTGCTTATGATGTTTTTAGACTTGTGTGCATGTTTGGTTTAGAGCCCCGAGGGCTCGGGTGAGTTTCGAATAGGTTTGAGTTGTGTTGCACTCGTTCTTTCTTATGCTTCGATGTCGTTTCTTCAAGCATGAATGATATCATATTGAACAAATGGTCTTCGATTTCTGCTAAGAATGAAGTATTAGATCCGTATCATAATTACGGACCCGTAGCAAAAAGAATCGTTGAAATTGGACATCGTATGACGATTTTATAATCATTTTACTAAGGTTGCCAGATTTTTCAGATTAATTATGAAAGAGCCACTGCAAGCGTATTTAAAAATCTGCGCTATTTGCAAATATTAAAACTTACATATCTCATTCATTATAAGGTCAAATTGAGTGATTCAACATCCTAACTTGACCAAAATTCCACAAGGAATCCATTGGAGACATAAGAATCGAGTTTGAGGATCGTTTGGTATGAGAAACGAGGCAGAATAGCTGGCAGCAAAATATGTAAAGCTAGGGTTTGTTCATTCGGTCATATTTTTAGTTGGCGAGCTCGAATTTGGGCGATTTACACCATAGGGATTGAGGTAAGTGTTCTCTACTCGTTTTGTTTTTTGTTATATTTCAATTACCCAATATTTTTCATCACTTCTAAATCAAAAATTAAGAATTTTAATGGTAAAAATTGAGGGATTGCTTTCGAAACTAATTGCAGATTCGGGCTCGGGGGTGAATGGGTAAACGTGATTTGGTCCGAATCCGGAGTTGGACCAAGCGGGCCCGGGGTCTAGTTTACCTTTTTTGAGAAAACTTAGGAAAATTTATAATTTTCAGTAAAGTTAGTTCCTTTAGCATTAATTAATGATATTATGTTAATTATGGTTAGATTCGAGTGTATTGGAGGTGAATTCAAGAGGAAAAGCTACAATTGAGCAGTGAGTGGCCTGCGAAGTTGAGGTAAGTGGTTGGTTTAACCTTGACTTGAGGGAATAGGAATCGCCAACTAAATTGTTATGTGAAACTTCATGTGAGTGGTGTATAGGTGAGGTGACGAGTATCTATGAACCACCAAATTGCCTGCTTACATGATCCCCTCCCCGTTTCCAATTTAATTGATCGGGTTATAATTGTTTCATGTCCATTATTTTTTCTATGATTACGTGGCTTGTTAATTTATTGTTAAGTATGATTGTAAATATTTTTAAAAAAGTATTAGTGTATTCCTTGATTTAAAGAGATCTCCTCACGTAAAGAAGAGGGAAATGCTACAAGGTATGCATTGAGTATATATGCTTCTCTTAGTCTACCATAATCTGGTTAGCTTAAGATGGTGCTTGATTCCGTTGAGTAATTTAGGATCTTAAAATGAGATGCTTGAGACAAGTTGTTGTGAATTGAAAGAGTCGTAATGATTCCACAGTCCATATTCTTGATATACTTATAAAGCAAATAGTCATTCGGATTTTTACATTTGTTACATGCATTTTGTAGTTCGCTGGAGATTGTGATTGCATATTGTCTTGTAGTTGACCATGTTTGTACATGGATCTGTAACTATAGTAAAACTATTCTCATCTTTGCTACAATGTTTACGCCTACATAAAGGTTGAATAGGTTGACATTGTTTTACGATATATGTATTCCCGCTGGTTCCATTTTTGTGAAAATATTGATAAGTTTATGAGAAGTACAGGTTTTTGTTTACAATTGTTGGGGTAAACGTGTTGTGAAAGGCTTGCCCCGAATTGTAAATTTTTTTGATAAATATACAAATATATATATGAATGTGATAAGGGTGAATAGGGGAAATATATACGACTATGATAAGGGTGGACAGGGAAATATATATATATATATATATATATATATATATATATATATATATATATATATATATATATGACTGTGATAAGGGTGGACATGGGAAATATATATATATATATATATGATTGTGATAAGGGTGGACATGGGAAATATATATGACTGTGATAAAGATGGACAGGGGAAATATTAATGACTGCGATAAGGGTGGACAAAGAAAAAATAAATATATGACTGTGATAAGGGACGATACTTGTGTTTTACTGAACTTCAATGATATTTTACTTGTTCTGAAACTCAAGGATTTGAAGCTTACAGATTTGAAAAGAATTTACTGTTTTACTCTATTATCTTTCGTATTCCGTACTTACGGCTATTTTGAAAGTCATAACCTTGGAAATTCTTTTGGAAATTTGTGTGAGATTTTGGTGACAGTTGAGGCCTGGATTTTATTTATTGTTTCAGTTTATATTTTCTTGTTTGTGAAGAATTATTTTATTTCTTTATTATATATATATATATATATATATATATATATATATATATATATATATATTGTCACAAGTTAAGATATGATTGCCCGCCTTAGCCTCGTCACTACTTCGTCGAGGTTAGGCTCGGCACTTACTCAATTGTGATGACCCAAAAGGTCATCCCGTATATTTCTAGCTAATTATGTGTTCTGAGGTCGTGAAAACCTCCTTCTATCTTACCTCGTTTTGTGTGTGTATTCGGGCGTGTAACCGGAAAGCCTTTATATAGAGAACTGTTAAAAATGATAATTTTATATTAGAAATTTGAATAAAGTTGACTTCGGTCAAAGATTTTGGTAATGGAACCCGGACCCGTGATTTGACGGTCCCGGAGGGTCCGTAGGAAAATATGGGACTTGGGCGTATGCCCGGAATCGAGATCCGAGGTCCCAAGTCCGAGGAATGAATTTTTAAAGAAAATTATTTTCTGAAAAATATAAAGGTTTTTGAAAATGGAATTTGAGGTGAAACATGTGATATCGGGCCCGTATCATGGTTCCGGAGCCCGGTACAGGTTCAATATGACTTATATGTGTTATCTGTGAAATTTGGTAAGAAACAGACTTAGTTTGACGTGATTCGGACCTTAAATGCAAAACTTAATGTTTATAGAAGTTTTGAGGAATCTCATTGATTTTTAGTTTAATTCATCGTTTTAGTGTTGTTTTATGGGGTTTGAAACCTCGAGCGAGTCCGTGTTAGATTATATGACTTATGTGTGAGGTTGGACGGGGTCCTGAGGGCCTCGGGTATATTTCAGATGCTCATCGGGTGATATTAGAAGTTGGAAGGACAGCTGAACCATTGTTGGTTCTGGTGTCTCGCACCTGCGATGGACTTTCCGCAGGTGCGGACACGTAGGTGCGGTGAGGAGCCCGCAGATGTGGAATTGGCCAAATCATCCAGTCCTCGCAGGTGCAGTTCGTTTTCTGCAGATGCGGCCAATTGACCACAGGTGCGACCCCAGGCCTTTTAGTGGGTTTTCGCACCTGCGATGGTATTTCCGCAGGTGCGGATGTCCTGGGCAGATTCTTATAAACGAGGGTTAGCCATTTTCTTCACATTTTGAGCTTGGGACTTCGGATTTGGGAGCAATTTTGAGGTCTTTTCACGCAAATCTAATGGGTAAGTGTTCTTCAACTATAATTAATTATATTTGATGAATTAGCTCTTGTTTTTATCATTTAGTTTGTTTTTTGGGTTGAGGGAATTGTGGGTTTTGAAAGAAAACTTCTAAAATGAAAAATCATGATTTGTAAGACCAAATGTTACGGAATTTAATAAATTTAGTATGGGTGGACTCATATCGGAATGGGTAATCAGAATTCGTAAAATTTGTCGGGTTTCGAGGAGCGGGCCCAAGGGTCGACTTTTTGGTCGATTTTTATAATATTGAAAAGATTGAGAATTTACTATTCGAAATAGTTTCTTATACGTTTTATATGCATTTTGAAGTTGTTTTAAGTGATTTTGAGCCGTCCAGAGGCCTTCCCGCCCGAGAAGTCTATTTTTGAGTACCGGGTTGTCATCTTTGAGGTAAGTATCTTGCCTAACCTTGTGTGGGGGAACTACCCCTTAGGATTGAGTCTTCTATGTTGATTGTAGTCCGTGTATTCGAGGTGACGAGTGCGTACTCAGACTTATTTGCAAATAGATCGCCCTTTAGGGATTTTAAGTCCTTATGTTCCCCGTGTATGAATTGAAATTGTATATTGAATTTCCCGATTTCTAGTTTCATCTCTGCCTGCTCAAATTAGAAGTACTTCCTAGCGTTCCTTGTTTCTTATATGATCTTAATTGACTTAAATTAAGACTTTGTTTTTCCTACCGTTATACTATAACTTTCTTCATACGCTGCCTATGTGACAAAAACTAGTATAATCTCGCCCGATAAATGTCTAACAAGTAATTGGAATATCTATACGGTTGTCACGCATGCCCGTGAGTTGTACATTGTGATTTAAATAATTTTCCCCTTAAGTACTACTTAGGTGAATTGATGACCGCCCATGTTGATGGTATTTCTTTGATGCTTCCTATTTACTAAGCATTTGTTCAAACTGAGTTTATTCGGTGAAGCTAATTGTCTAAGTGAGATTGGTTATAATTGGTTCCCTTGCCGGGATGATTTGGTTTCTTGGTTGCGAACTTGAATATAAAGAATCTGTGATGACCCAAAAGGTCATCTTGTGTAAATTTAGTAAAAACTGTGTTCCGAGGCCCCGAAAGCCTCTGTTAATCTCACCTAGATATACGTGCACAGAACGAGCGCGTAACCGAGAAGTCTTTATGTGGAGTTGTGTTGAACTGTTGAATTTATGATAATTAATGCAATAAAGTTGACTTTGGTCAACATTTTTTGTAAACAGCCCCAGACCCGTGATTTGACAGCCCTAGAGGGTCTGTAGGAAAATATGGGACCTGGGCGTATGCCCGGAATCTAATTCCGAGGTCCTAAGCCCGAGAAATGAATTTCTAAAGAAAATTGTTTTCTGAAAATAAGAAAGACTTTTGAAAATGAACTTTGATGTGAAACCTAGGTTATCGGGCCCGTATTATGGTTCCGATGCGTGGAACAGGTTCAATATGTGTTATCTGAGTTATCTGTAAAATTTTGAAAGAAATGAACTTGGTTTGACGTGTTTCGGATCAAAATTGGAGAATTTAGAAGTTTATGAAGTTTGAGGAAATTCTATGGATTTTTGAGTTTAATTAACTGTTTCTTATGTTATTTTAATGGTCATATTACTCGAATAAGTTCGTAGGATGATAAAGTCGTGTGTATATTTGGTTTTTGTCCCCGAGGGCTCGGGTGAGTTCCGGGTAGGTGTCGGGGTGCAAAAGAGTTGGAAAAATCTGGTTTTCGATCTGTTTCTAGTGTGCTGTGTTTTGCTCTTCGCGATCGTGGCGTGACTCACACGATCGCGATGTGTATATGGTTGGGGGTGGGAAATTACCCTACGCGAACGCAGGGCCTTGGACGCGATCGCAATACCTGGGGGTGGTGCTCTATGCGATCGCGAGGGGCCTCACGCGATCACATAGCGTTAAAGGGATCTGGGGGCGGGGCAGTGTGTTGCTCTACGCGAACGCGATCGCTTTGTCGTGATCGCGATGGTCAGAGTCCAGTACCCCCACGATCGCAGTCCCTTGTTCGCGATCGCGTAAGTCTAAAACCCAGTACTCTCCGTGATCGCAACTCCCTTTCCGCGATCGCGTAAAGTAAATTCGCCCAGTCATTTAATTCCTTTAAAACGGAAACATTACGGAATTCTCATCATGTTTCTCAACCCACCTTCTTCCCCACTCTCCTTAGGCAAAATTTAAAGACCTCCATCACCATAGCTCCATAGGTAAGTGTTCTTAACATCATTTACTCTCACTTTCATCAACTAATCACTAGAATCTAGGCCTAAAATCATGAAAACAAAGTAGAAATTAGGGGATTTGGGTAAAGTTAGGGTTTATGAGATTTTGGGTAATTTAACCTCAATTTGGGGTCGGATTTCAAACTAGGTGACGAGCAATTTGTTATGATAATGACTAATATTTTCCCTTTGCCGGGTGATCATGATTTGTGTATGCTGCATTCCTTTCCCTTTTGATAATTGACATTGCATTGGTGAGAAAGAGTGTAAAGCGCGAAGGGTGATGCCGTGCCATGATTTACATTGATTATATCACATATTGCATAGTGAGGAAGAGAGCAAAAGCATGAAGGGTGATGTTGTGCAATAATTTACATTGGTTACATCATATATTGCACAGTGAGGAAGAGAGTAAAAGCACGAAGGGTGATGCTGTTCCATGATTTAAATTGATTACATCATACATTGCATAGTGAGGAAGAGAGTAAAATCACGAAGGGTGATGTTGTGCCATGATTTATATTTAAAAGCACGAAGGTTGATGTCGTGCCATGATTACATTGCCATACATGATAAATTGCATAGTGAGGAAGAGAGTAAAAGCACGAAGGGTGATGTCGTGTCATGATTCATGTTATCTTACATCGTACATTGCATTGCGAGGAAGAGAGTAAAAGCACGAAGGGTGATGTCGTGCCATTAATTACATTTCTGGCATTATGTTTGTTTCATTAGTATATTTCTGATAAATTCTCTTCTTGTCTGCTCCTTTGTGCTTAATTAACTGCTCTATCTCACTTGCAACCCCATTATCTGCTCCTGTATCCCCCTACGTATCTGTTTATCTATTGCTTTGTTTTCCATGATATATGTTGTAGAATAGGACAGGTTAACGTTTGTTGTCAAGTCTAGCCTCGTCACTACTTCGGCCGAGGTTAGGCTCGGCACTTACTCAGTACATGGGGTCGGTTGTACTGATGCTACACTGCACATCTTATTGTTGTGCAGATCCCGCACTCGGACCCAGTGGACAGCGTTGACGGAGTCACCTTCAGTCCACCTCATAGGCTTCAAGGTATACCTCTAACGTTCGTGGGCCTTGGTGTCTCTCCTATCCCTAGTTCCTGTATTTCTGTCTTGTCTTTCCTCTAGTTCTCAGAGACAGTCATGTATTTCCTTTCAGACTTTGTATTTAGCACTCCTATAGACAGTTCGTGAGTTTGTGACTCCAGGTTTTGGGGAATTATTGAAACTTTGTATTATGTTATCCTTACTTAGCTTTGACACTTTATCCATTTCCGCTGTCAAAAATTGTGAACTGTTTAGTTTATTCTGTTAATTCGGTGTTATCATATTAGTTTAGTATACATGTTGGCTTGTCTAGCCGGTTCAACGTTAGATGCCATCACGGACCGAAGGTGGGATTTCGGGTCGTGATAAGTTGGTATCAGAGCTCTAGGTTGCTTAGGTCTCACAACTCACGGACAACTTGGTAGAGTTTGAGGGATCGGTACGGAAACGTCTGTATTTATCCCCCAAAGGCTGCAAAGTTAGGATGACTCCTTATTTCTTTTCATCTCTGTCGTGCGATATGAATTCTGAGTGCTCATTGAGTTTCTATTCTAATCTCTTGCAGATGGCGAGGACACGTGCTTCCCTTGGTTATGCTCAGCAGCCCGACACTCCTGCTATAGCTCCTATGCGGGGTCGAGGTCGACGTTGAGGACGAGGCCATGCTAGAGGCCGAGGCTGGGGCCGAGCTCAACCTAGAGCAGCAAACCCAGTGGAGAACCCTCGGGTCGAGTCTGACGAGGAGGTACCAGTTCAGGCAATCCCAGTTTGACCAGCTCAGGTCCTAGAGGGGTTCATAGCTACCCCAGTGCTTCAGGACGCTCCTGTCCGTCTAGTCGGACTCATGGAGAGTGTAGCATAGGCGGGTCTTCTTCCTACTGCACCAGGCGTCTCTCAGGCTGGGGGAGGTACCCAGACTCCTTCCACTCGCACGCCATAGCAGCTAGCTACACAGTTTCAGACTCTGGCACCTCAGCTAGCCGGAGTAGCTTAGCCGGGTAGTGCATCACCCGTAGTAGAGGGAGCAGCTATGTCAGCGGATGATTTGTGGAGACTGGACAGGTTCACTAAGTTATTCACTGCTACTTTTACTGGTTCACCATCAGATGATCCCCAGGTTTATTTGGACAACTGTCATGAGGTTCTTCGGAACATGGACATAGTAGAGTCCAATGGAGTTGATTTTGCTACCTTTCGTCTATCGGGTTCCGCCAAGAGTTGGTGGAGAGACTATTGCTTGACCAGGCCAGCTGGGTCTGCACCATTGACTTGGGCTCTGTTCTCCGAGTTATTCGTATGGAAGTTCCTTCCAGGTACTCAGAGGGAGGATCTTCGGAGGCAGTTTGAGCTCCTCCAACAGGGGTCCATGTCAGTCACTCAGTACGATACTAGGTTCATTACTCTGGCCCGACATGTTCTTATCATACTTCCCACTGATTGGGAGAGGTTTCAGGTATTTATTAAGGGATTGGCCCAGCCTATCAGACTTCAGATGGCTAGAGAGTCAGGCACTAATATTTCGTTCCAGGATGCGGCCAATGTGGCCAGGAGGATTGAGATGATTATGTCACAGGGTGGTGGTCAGGGGGCTTACAAGAGGCCTCATCACTTCGGTCATTTCAGTGGAGCCTCATCTGGGGGCAGGGATTCTTCAGGCAGAGGTCATCCTCCCAGAACCTATCAGTCGGCACTTCAGGTAGCTCATAGTGCACCGCCAACTCCTATTGGTGCACCACCCCTTTAGTGTTATCAGGGTGGTTACCAGGGTCGTCAAGGACAGTTCCAGAGTCCCCAGCCATATCAGCAGAGGCCGTGTTATTCATGTGGTGTTTCGGGGCACATTTCCAGGTATTGTCCCCGAGCTTCTAGTGGTCCTCAGTATCAGGGTTCCCGTGCCATGGTTCCCACGTCAGGCGCACCCCTACCTCCTCAACCAGCTAGGGGTAGCAGTCGGGGCGCCAGAGGTAGAGGTCAAACTCATAGAGGTGGAGGACATGCCACGAGAGGTAGAGGTCAGGCCGTAACAGGTCGACCTAGAGTTATGATCATATTGGAGGGGCTCAGCCCCGGTGCTATGCTTTTCCTACCAGGCCTGATGCCGAGGCTTCTGATGCAGTTATTACAGGTACGGTTTCAGTTTGCATCCGAGAGGCTTCAGTGTTATTTGATCCGGGTTCTACATTCTCCTATGTGTCTTCATATTTTTCCCCTTATTTGAGTATGTCCCGTGATTCCTTCAGTACTGTTGTGCATGTGCCTACACCGGTGGGTGATTCTATAGTGGTAGATCGAGTCTACCGTGCTTTCTTAGTAGTCATGGGTGGTCTGGACACTCAGGTTGATCTTTTGCTTCTGGATATGGTTGACTTTGATGTTATATTGGGGATGGATTGGTTATCCCCCTATTATGCTATTCTGGGATGTCATGCCAAGACAGTGACCTTGGCTTTGCCAGGGGTGCCTCGTTTAGAGTGGAAGGGAACTCCTAGTCATTCTTCTAGTAGAGTTATTTCTTATATGAAGGCTATGCGCATGGTCGGGAAGTTTGTTTGGCCTATCTGACCTATGTTTGTGATTCTAGCGCCGAGGTTCCTTCCTTGGAATTTGTGCTCGTGGTTCGTGAGTTTCCAGGGGTTTTCCCTTCTTACCTGCCAGGTATGCCACCCAACAGGGATAGTGATTTTTGTATTGAGTTAGCTTAGGGAACTCAGCCTATTTCTACTCTGCTGTAGCCCTACCAGAGTTGAAGGAGTTGAAAGATCAGTTGTAGGATTTGTTGGAAAAAGGCTTCATTAGGCCTAGTGTTTCTCCTTGGGGTGCTTCGGTATTGTCTGTCAAGAAGAAAGACTGCTCAATGAGGATGTGTATTGACTACCGACAGTTTAATAAGGTTACTATTCAGAACAAGTATCCTTTACCGAGGATCGATGATTTATTCGACCAGCTTGAGGGTGATTAAGTGTTTTCCAAGATTGACTTGAGATCTGGTTATCATAAGTTGAGGATTAGGGCGTCTGATGTCCCTAAGACAGCCTTTCGCACTCGTTATGGGCACTATGAGTTCTTGGTGATGTCATTTGGGCTGAAAAATGCCCCCGCCGCTTTTATGGAGTTGATGCACCGATTGTTCAGGCTTTATTTAGACTCATTTGTGATTGCTTTCATTGATGATATATTGATATACTCTCGCAGCCGAGAGGAGCATGAGCAGCATCTTAGAGTCGTCCTCCAGACTCTGAGGGATAGTCAATTGTATGCAAAATTTTCCAAGTGTGACTTCAGGTTGAGTTCAGTTGCATTTCTAGTCCATGTGGTATCGTCAGAGGGTGTTCAGGTGGATCCCAAGAAGATTTCAGCAGTCAAATATTGTCTTAGAACCACCTCAGCTACAGAGATCCGGAGTTTCTTGGGCTTAGCAGGTTGTTATCACCAGTTTGTGGAGGGCTTTGCATCCATTGTAGCCCCGATGACCAGGTTGACTCAGAAGAGTGCCCGGTTCAGGTGGTCTGATGAGTGCGAGGCGAGCTTTCAAAAGCTCAAGACAGCCTTGACCACGACACCAGTGTTAGTTTTGCCCACAAGTTCAGGATCGTATACCGTGTATTGTGATGCTTCACGGATTGGAATTGGTACAGTGTTGATGCAGGATGGCAAGGTTATAGCCTATGCCTCTCGTCATTTGAAGGTCCATGAGAAGAGCTATCCAGTGCATGACTTGGAGTTAGTAGCAATTGTGCATGCATTGAAGATTTGGAGGCATTATTTGTATGGTGAGCCATGTGAGGTGTTCACGGATCATAAGAGCTTATAGTATTTGTTTAAACAGAAGGAGTTGAACATGAGACAGAGGAGATGGTTAGAGTTGCTGAAGGATTATGATATTACCATTCTCTATCATCCAGGGAAGGCCAATGTGGTGGCCGATGCTTTGAGCTGGAAGTCAGCCAGTATGGGTAGTGTTGCCTATTTATCAGTCGGAGAGCGACCTCTTGCTTTGGATGTTCAGGCGTTAGCCAACCGATTTGTGAGATTGGAGGTTTCGGATACTGGCAGTGTTTTGGCCCACACTTTAGCCCGTTCTTCTATATATGACCGTATTCGGGCCAGGTAGTATGATGATCCCCACTTATGTGTTCTTAGATATAGATTCAGGCACGGAGATTCCAAGCAGGTTACGATTGATGTTGAGGGATTTTTGAGGATGCAATGACGAATTTGTGTACCTGATGTGGATGGTATTCGTGAGTTGATACTACAGGAGGCCCACAGTTCCCGATATTCCATTCATCCGGGCGCCGCAAAGATGTACCAGAACTTGCGGCAACATTAATGGTGGCGTAGAATGAAGAAGGATATTGTAGCTTATGTAGCTCGGTGCTTGAATTGTCAGCAAGTTAAGTACGAGCACTAGAGACCCGGTGGTTTGATGTAGAAGATTCAGCTTCCCGAGTGGAAGTGGGAGCGTATCACCATGGAATTTATAGTTGGACTCCCACGGACTCAAAGGATGTTTGATGCAGTATGGGTCATTGAGGATAGGCTGACCAAGTCAGCGCACTTTATTCCAGTATCAGTTTCATATTCAGCAGAGAAGTTGGCAAGGATCTATATGAGAGAGATTGTTAGACTGCATGGTGTGCCCATATCCATTATATCAGACCGAGGTACTCAGTTTACCTCCCATTTATGTAGAGTATTTCAGCGAGAGTTGGGCACCCAGATTGATTAGAGCACCGCATTTCATCCTCAGACGGACGGGCAGTCCGAGCGTACTATTCAGATTTTTGAGGATATGTTACGAGGTTGTGTTATTGACTTTGGAGTTTCATGGGACCATTTCTTGCCTTTAGCTGAGTTTTCCTACAAGAACAACTATCAATTGAGCATTTAGATGGCTCCGTATGAGGCGTTGTATGGTAGACGGTGTCGGTCTCCAGTCGGATGGTTTGAACGGGGAGAGGCTAGATTGTTGGGTTTTGAGTTAGTCCAGGATGCCTTGGACAAGGTGAAGATCATTCAGGATAGACTTCGTACAGCTCAGTACAGGCAGAAGAGTTATGCGGATTGCAGAGTTTGAGATTTTGCATTTATGATAGGCAACCGGGTATTTCTTCGAGTGTCGCCCATGAAGGGTGTGATGAGATTCGAAAAGAAGGGAAAGTTGAGCCCTAGGTACATTGGTCCATTTGAGATTTTGGACAAGGTAGAAGAGGTGGCCTACAGACTTTCCTTGCCACCTAGTTTGCCAGCCGTGCATATAGTATTTCACGTGTCTATGCTATAGAGGTATATTGCGGACCCATCTCATGTACTTGACTTCAGTGGTGTCCAGTTGGACAAGGATTTGTCTTATGAGGAGGAGCCGGTAGCCATATTAGATCGGGAGGTGCGACAGTTGAGATCGAAGAGTTATCCTTCGATTCGTGTTCAGTGGAGAGGTCAGCCTGTTCAGGCAGCTACTTGGGAGTCCGAGCCCGATATGCGGAGCCGTTATCCCCACCTTTTCCCCGATTTAGGTGCTTTTCTATGTCCGTTCGAGGACGAGCGGTTGTTTTAGAGGTGGAGATTGTGATGACCCAAAAGGTCATCTTGTGTAAATTTAGTAAAAACTATGTTCCGAGGCCCAAAAAGCCTCCGTTAATCTTACCTTGATGTGCGTGCACAGCCCGAGAGCGTAGCCGGGAAGTCTTTATGTGGAAATGTGTTGAACTGTTGAATTTATGATAATTAATTGAATAAAGTTGACTTTGATCAACATTTTTGGTAAACGGACCCGGACCCGTGATTTGACGGTCCCGGAGGGTCCGTACGAAAATATGGGACCTAGGCGTATGCCCGGAATCGAATTCCGAGGTCCCAAGCCCGAGAAATGAATTTTTAAAGAAAATTGTTTTCTGAAAATAAGAAAGACTTTTGAAAATTAACTTTGATGTGAAATCTGGGTTACCGAGACCGTATTATGGTTCCGATGCCCGGAACAGGTTCAATATGTCTTATGTGAGTTATCTGTAAAATTTGGAAAGAGTCAGACTTGGTTTGACGTGTTTCGTATCAAAATTGAATAATTTAGAAGTTTATGAAGTTTGAGGAAATTCTATGGATTTTTTAGTTTAATTCACAGTTTTTATGTTATTTTGATAGTCATATTACTCGAATAAGTTCGTAGGATAATTTTGAAGTCGTGTGTATATTTGGTTTTTGGCCCCTAGGGCTCGGGTGAGTTCCGGGTAGGTGCGGGATGCAAAAAAGTTGGAAAAATATTGTTTTTGATCTGTTTCTGGTGTTCTGTGTTTTGCTAACCTCAATCGAGGCGTGACTCACGCGATCGCGATGTGTCTATGGTTGGGGGTGGGAAATTACCCTACGTGAACGCATGGCCTTGCACGCGATCGTAGTGCCTGGGGATGGTGCTTTACGCGATCGCGAGGGGCCTCACGCGATCGCATATCGTCAAAAGGGATCTGGGGGCGGGGTAGTGTGTTGCTCTACGCAAACGCGATTGCTTGATCGCGATCACGCTGGTCAGAGTCCAGTAACCCCGCGATCGCAGTCCCTTGTTCGTGATCGCGTAAGTCTAAAATCCAGTACTCTCCGCGATCGCAACTCCCTTTCCGCGATCGCGTAAAGTAAATTCGCGCAGTAATTTTAATGCCTTAAAAACAGAAACATTACGAGATTCTCACCACTTTTCTCAACCCACCTTCTTCCCCACTCTCCTTAGGCGAAATTTGAAGACCTCCATCACCGTAGCTCCATAGGTAAGTGATCTTAACATCATTTCCTCTCACTTTCATCAACTAATCACTGGAATCTAGGCCTAAAATCATGAAAACAAAGTAGAAATTAGGGGATTTGGGTAGAGTTAGGGTTTATGGGATTTTGGGTAATTCAACCTCAATTTGGGGTCGGATTTCAAAACAAATCATATATTTGAACTCGTGGGGGTATGGGTGATCGGGTTTTGGTCCGAGACTCGTGTTGGACCAAGCAGGCCCGGGGTCGGATTTTGGTATTTTTGGAAGAATGCTAAGAATTGTATATTTAGGCTATGGGATTGTATTAATGAGTCATTATTGATGTTAATAAGTTAATTATGTCTAGATATTGTTGTTCCGGAGTTGAATTCAAAAGGAAAGGCGGTGTTAGAGGCTTGATTGCTATTTTTGGACCCGAGGTAAGTGTCTTGCCTAACTTTGGTGAGGGAATAGGTATTGTATGCTATGTGTTAAGTGTTTATCATGTTCAATTCATAGGTGAGGTGATGAGTACCTATGCATTGTGTGTCAAGCATGCCCGTGAGTCTATTTTCGATAGAAATCTTATTATTACTTCCATGTTCGTTATAATATGAACTTATCTCTACTTAGAAGTTGATTGTTGTCAAAAATCCTCTTTGATGAACTTGTGATGTAATGGTACTATTGAGGACCCAACTGTAAAGGATATACTTAAAAAGGTTGGTTATAGCTGAGACCCTTGCCGGGCAATTTGTTATGATAATGACTGATATTTTCCCCTTGTTGGGTGATCATGATTTGTGATTCCACTATACTGCTTTTTTGCCCTTTTGATAATTGACATTGCATTGGTGAGGATGAGTGTAAAGCACGAAGGGTGATGTCGTGCCATGATTTACATTGATTACATCACATATTGCATAGTGAGGAAGAGAGTAAAAGCACGAAGGATGATGTCGTGCCATAATTTACATTGATTACATCATATATTGCATAGTGAGGAAGAGAGTAAAAGCACGAAGGGTGATTTCGTGCCATGATTTACATTGATTACATCATACATTGCATAGTGAGGAAGAGAGTAAAAGCACTAACAGTGATGTCGTGCCATGATTTATATTTAAAAGCACGAAGGTTGATGTCGTGCCATGATTACATTGCCATACATGATACATTGCATATTTAGGAAGAGAGTAAATTCACGAAGGGTGATGTCGTGCCATGATTTATGTTATCGTACATTGTACATTTCATTGTGAGGAACAGAGTAAAAGCACGAAGGGTGATGTCGTGCCATTAATTACATTTACGGCATTATGTTTGTTTCATTAGTATATTTCTGATAAATTGTCTTCTTGTCTGCTCCTTTGTTCTTAATTAATTGCTCTATCACTTGCTACCCCATTATCTTCTCATGTATCCCCCTACGTATCTGTTTATCTCTTGCTTTGTTTTCCATGATATATGTTGTAGAATAGGACAGGTTAACGTTTGTTGTCAAGTCTAGCCTCGTCACTACTTCGGCCGAGGTTAAGCTCGGCACTTGCTCAGTACATGGGGTCGGTTGTACTGATGCTACACTGCACATCTTATTGTTGTGCAGATCCCGCACTCGGACCCAGTGGACAGCGTTGAGGTAGTCACCTTCAGTCCACCCAGAGGCTTCAAGGTATACCGCTGACATTCGTGGGCCTTGGCGTCTCTCCTATCCCTAGTTCCTATATTTCTGTCTTATCTTTCCTCTAGTTCTCAGAGACAATCATGTATTTCCTTTCAGACTTTGTATTTAGCACTCCTATATATAGTTCATGGGTTTGTGACTCCAGGTTTTGGGGAATTATTGCAACGTTGTATTATATTATCCTTACTTAGCTTTGACACTTTATCCATTTCCACTGTTAAAAATTGTGAATTGTTTTTAATTTATTCTGTTAATTCGGTGTTATCATGTTAGTTTAGCTGTACACGTTGTCTTGTCTATCGGGTTCAACGTTAGACGCCATCACGGCTCGAAGGTCGGATTTCGGGTCGTGACAGAATCGTTGCTATATTTGGCTTGTTTTCCCCTCGTTATGCTGCTTTCTCTTTGTGCTTGGCATTCCTTTCAGTGGCTACTTCTTATGAGTTAGTTTTACTATTTTTGTGATTTAAGTCTTTGTATTGATTTGCTCATCGCACTTCCATTCGGTCTTGTTTGCTTTTGCGCCGGTTGTGGCAATATATGTTGTTTCTATCACATTCTGGTTATTTTCCTAAGTGGCTGCATTGCATATTTAAATTGGGACTACGAACTGAGATCCGAGAGCTTTTCCCATGTATTGCATTGCATATTTAAACTGGGACTACGGATCGAGATTCGGGAGCTTCCCCCTGTACTGCATTGCATATTTAAATTGGGACTACAGACCGAGATCCGGGAGCTTTCCCCATGTACTGCATTGCATATTTAAATTGGGACTACAAACTGAGATCCGGGGTCTTTCACCCTTTACTGCATTGCATATTTAAATTGGGACTATGGACCGAGATCCGAGAGCTTTCCCCATGTACTGCATCACATATTTAAATTGGGACTACGGACTATATTCCGGGAGCTTTCCCTCTGTACTGCATTGCATGGAAAATTCTGAGTTGCGTACTGAGTTTCGGTGGTTTTATCATTGAGGAGATTTGGATCGAAAGATATATATATATATATATATATATACACACACACACATATTGACAAGTATAGCTGAAAAGCAATTCTCTCCAGGAAAAGTTATGCCTGAAGGACTTCTATTCCGAAAGTATATTTGAAAAGTATTTGTCATGCAGAAAAATGATATTTGAAAAAGCATTATTTGGGAAAGTATATTTGAACACCACGTATTTTTATGACATTTGAAAGAGCAGTATTTTCCAAAGAATATTTGAACACCACGTATTTTGAAGAGACTATGTTTTAAAGATTTGTCTTTATAAAAATATATAAAAATACATTCAGAGAAAGTATGTTTCAAAGAAGAAATTTCTCTCTTCCAAAATGCTTATATCTTTAAAGCTTTCGAAATAAACTCACGATTTAAAGGCTTTCACTCAAAGGTTTGACCAGTTTTATTGAGTTTATTGTCTAAGGCCTGACGTGAATAAATCGATGCAGTGCTGAGTTGCTAGTGTTTTATTGGGTTGTGATTCCCGACATTTGGCTTGCATTCCTTCCATTCTCTTTGTGTATTTCTATGATGCTGTCAGTTGATCGTTATTGTTGAATTTTCTTCCGTATTATTCGATCGTACCGTTATGTATATCGAAAAATCTTTAGATAGATATTATGTTTTGATCATTGGTACATTTATGTCTTTTTACTTATTAGACCAGTGGTGTATTGACTAGTCCTTGTCACTACTTCACCGAGGTTAGTCTTGATACTTACCGGGCACCGCCGTGGTGTGCTCATACTACACTTCTGCGCATTTATGTGTGCAGATCCAGGTTATTGTTATTGTTAGCTTGGATCATTGATGAGGAGACTCAAGGTAAACCTGCTGCTGCGTTCGCTGGCTTCGGAGTCACCTTGTTGTTTATGTCAACTGTACTTATTATTTCTAGACAGTTGTATTTAGATTCGGTTGAAAGATGTCATAGAGCTTATGACTTGTATTTACCAGGTTTTGGGAAATTGTAAAATCTGTCAAGATTTCTATTTCGAAAATGTTAAAATTCCTTTATTATTGTTGTTGTTCAGTGGAAATATTAGGCTTACCTAGTCCCTAAGACTATGTGCCATCACGATACCCAACTGAGGGAAATTTGGGTCGTGACAAGCTGGTATCAGAGCTCTAGTTTCATAGGTGCTACGAGTCATAAGCAAGTTTAGTTGAGTCTTGCGGATCAGTACGGAGACGTCTATACTTATCTTCGAGAGGCTACGAAACTATTAAGACAATTTCACTTCCTTCATTCCTATCGTGCGAGTTTATTGATCTTGAAGTTTGAAATTATCGTTCCATTCTCTCACCGATGGTGAGGACACGAGCGACGGTTCCTGATGATGTTACCCTGAAGAAAATGTCGTAAGGGTCAGAGACAGAGGCCAACGAGGAGCACGTGTCGCAGTTAAGATGCCTACTAGAGCAGCTGTTGAGGAGTCTCCAGTAGTTCTAGTTAGGGGATAGGTACTGGGGGTGCCTGTTGGTACCCCGGGCTTCAGGAAACCTGAGTGCAGTTTTGAGTATAAGTAGTACATTGACCAACGCGAGATTTATTCTAGTTCACCGGCTATTACAAGAATCAAGGGAGGAGTTCATACTACCACCGTCTACACTCAAGAGTAGTGAGATCAGATTGGTCAAGTTCCAGTTGCCATGGCAGCACGACACGTGGTTTCAGTTTAGCCCGTGGTTAGGGCAGTAGCATCGGAGGGAGAATACCTTGGACTTGAGAGGTACAGGAAGTACCACCCTTCTATCTTTCGGTGGATTGGCGACAGATGGTGTCCCGGGTTTACTGGGGGAGTGTCACTATATTCTTCACATTTTGAGTGTTGCAGAGACGAGCTAGATTGCTTTTGTCACGTCTCAGATTCAGAGTAGTGGATTAATCAGTGGTGACGGCATATCACTTGGGGTAACCTGGCCGAGTTAGCTTCACTAGCACGGATTCAATTTTTGAAGATGTTTTGAGGGAGGCCTCGTAGATCGGAGAAATCCACTAGTCCTTTCTATGGAAGCAGGTACCCCCCACAGTAGAGGTTTTGTGGGTCAGCCAGTTCAGTTTGCATTACCAGCTTCGCATGGGATCGTTTCAGGTATTTATTGGTCTCAGAGGATCCGTATTGTATGTTTTCCACAGCCACATCGACAGAGAGATTGTTTTCAGTGGGCAGCTGCTAGCCTCAGGGTGAGAGATTGTTCCGGGATTCAGGTAGGTGTGTTATAGCAGGGAATTCAGGTGGGTGGAAGGCTCCCAAGAGGGGGAGACCCAACCCGTTGATGTGTTGCATATAGTAGGCTAGAGGCCATCGTGTCAGATATCATCACCGAGGTATGGCTTGATGTGGTAAAGTGGGTTACAATTGTATTTAACTATAGTCCTGTTGGTCATGACGAGTTTCCATTATTTGTTGTTTCATTTATGAGTGAGTTTCATGTTTTGCACTCTATTTTTGTGTTTTCTCCTGTTGGGAGATTTTATGAGTAGTAGCCCGTGTCTAACATTGTTTTATTCATCCTTGCTAGTGGTGAAACTGGAAGTGAGTCCACATTGTCCTTCGTGGCAAGATTTATGTGATTTTCCTAAGTATTTTGTTTTTGAATGGTGATTTGATACTCTATTGAGATGCGAGTAAGTGAGCGTTATGATTTTGTTAGCCGAGATGAATTAGCGGGATATTTCTATTGGTATGAAATATATTCGGCATGTGACATAGAGTTGAGGGAGAGACCCTCGTGATTCCTTGTGATTTGATATGTTTGAACAGTGCTGAGTATCGCAGTGGAAGTTATATCAGAATGGGGTCCTTGTGATTGGTTCATATGCCTTGCTTCTTCCTTGTTATATTGCTCTTTTAAGTCAGTATTGATAGAGAGTTATGCCAATGGGCTTGTTTGATAGTACCTTTATATGCTTCTATTTTCATACTAAGTCATTTCGTTAAGTGCTTCTTTAGTTTAGCTTGCGGGATGTGTGCCCGGTGGTGTTAGCTGTGACTCGGTGATTCGGGTGTATAATGATAAGGTCTTCGTGTTTATTGCATCATTATCAGTATTATGGGACTTGGAAACAGAGTTCTTTCAGATGTGAGGCTAATTTCCAATGTGGAGTTGATTTCGGGCAGTTATTGTGATCAAAAGTGCTATTGAGCCTATGTGTGATGTGCTATGTTGTATGGTCGTGCCTTACGGGCGTAGACCTGTGTTGATGCAGCTGGTTGAGGCTAATGTCAGATATGGATTTAGAATCGGGTCTTTTGGAATTGAGTAGAAGGTGAGGAATTGAGGTATGAGGCTTATTGATGGTGATGAGAATGGTATATTGCAGTTGTGATGGTGTCATCAGGCTTATGTAGGTTGGGATGACGTGGGATCACCCGCGGGTGTGTATTGGAAGTGTGAAATCAGTGATTGGATGAGTTCAAAGTAAATCTTGGCACATTCGATGACGAACTTTTCTTTAAGAGGGGGAGATTGTGATGACCCAAAAGGTCATCCCGTATATTTCTAGCTAATTCTGTGTTCTGAGGTCGTGAAAACCTCCTTCTCTCTCACCTCGATTTGTGTGCACAGCCCGGACGTGTAGCCGGGAAGTCTTTATGTGTAAAACTGATAAAAATGATAATTTTTTATTAGAAATTTGAATAAAGTTGACTTCGGTCAACGATTTTGGTAATCAGACACGGACCCGGACTCGTGATTTGACGGTCCCGGAGGGTCCGTAGGAAAATATGGGACTTGGGCGTATGCCCGGAATCGAGATCCGAGGTCCCAAGTCCGAGGAATGAATTTTTAAATAAAATTGTTTTCTAAAAAATATAAAGGTTTTTTAAAATGAAATTTGAGGTGAAACCTGTGATATCGGGCCCGTATCATGGTTCCGGAGCCCGGTACAGGTTCGATATGACTTATGTGTGTTATCTGTTAAATTTGGTAAGAAACGGACTTAGTTTGACGTGATTCGGACCTATAATGCAAAACTTAATGTTTATAGAAGTTTTGAGGAATTTCATTGATTTTTAGTTTAATTCATCGTTTTAGTGTTGTTTTATGTGGTTTGAAACCTCGATCGAGTCCGTGTTAGATTATATGACTAGTGTGTGTGGTTGAACGGGGTCCCGGGGGTATCGGGTATATTTCGGATGCTCATCGGGTGATATTAGAACTTGGAAGGACAGCTGAACCATTGTTGGTTCTGGTGTCTCGCACGTGCGATGGACCTTCCGCAGGTGCGGCTAGGAGCTCGCCGTTGCGGACTTGGCCAAATCACCCAGTCCTCGGAGGTGCGGTTCATTTTCCGTAGATGCGGCCAACTGACCGCAGGTACGACCCCATGCCTTTTAGTGGGTTTTCGCTCCTGCGATGATATTTCCGCAGGTGCGGTCCCATGGTCGCAGGTGCGGATGTCCTGGGCAGATTCTTATAAATGTGGGTTAGCCATTTTCTTCACATTTTGAGCTTGGGACTTCGGATTTGGGAGCAATTTTGAGGGTTTTTCATGCAAATCTAATGGGTAAGTGTTCTTCCACTATAATTAATTATATTTCATGAATTAGTTCTTGTTTTTATCATTTAATTTGTGTTTTAGGGTTGAGGGAATTGTGGGTTTTGAAAGAAAACTTCTAAAATAAAAAATCATGATTTGTAAGACCAAATGTTATCGGAATTTAATAAATTTAGTATCGGTTAACTCGCATTGGAATGGCTAATCGAAATTTGTAAAAATTGTTGGGTTTTGAGGTGCGGGCCCGGAGGTCGACTTTTGGGTCGATTTTTATAATATTCTAAAGATTGAGACTTCATTATTCAGAATAGTTCCTTATAAGTTTTATATGCATTTTGATGTTGTTTTAGTTGATTTTTAGCCGTCCGGAGGCCTTCCCGCCCGAGAAGTCTATTTTTGTCACGACCCAAAATCTATTAAGATCGTGATAGCACCGGACACCATCGTCAGGCAAGACAATAATAAATTAGTTGAAATAAATTCCTATTTTAATATTTTTCAAATTATTACCTTTCACTTTATTACATGATAAGTAAACAAAATTCCGTTAAGTAATTACGATGGTTTAAATATTCCATTTTAGAAAATATATACCAAACACATCCCGGAACCCGGTGTCACAAGTGCATGAGCCATTTGTAAGAATTTATACAATCATTACAAAGCTTTTCCGAGATACAAATTGGACAATGGAATTTAAAACAAAATTAATACAATACGAGGGAGACTTTGTCAGCTGCGGCTCGCCTCCGGATGATGCAGCTCGCCTAAGTCTCCAAACCAGCCACATCGCTGTGAAAGTAGCTGTGCAATAAAAATGCACAACAAGTGTAGCATGAGTACGAAAACAACGTGTATTCAGTAAGTATCCCGCCTAATCTCAGAGAGGTAGTGACAAGAGGTCGATTTGACACTTGCTAGAGGTCAATTTAGTATAATCAAGTGAGATACTAAGCATGAATGTCATAGGCAATTTATTAAAATATCAGGGAGAAGGAATATCAATTCTTCTTATATTTAACACTTTAACACCTTCGTCATTTCAGTTGACAATTTAAATAATAATCAGGGATGAGAACATCATACTTATTTCACATTTTACACATCAATTCTTCTTCTTTTTAACTGGCAATTAAGAATTATCACGCGCAAGAAATGCCGAGGGTTGAACAACGTGGACCAACAATAATAAATTGTGCACTGCTGAAGGGTCGAATGAATCAAACCATAGATGCATCTATTTTTCCCGCTCGCGAATCGGTCATGCGACGCGGTTAACATAATAATAATAATAAGGCTAACCTGCTCGCGAATCATACCTGCAACTCAGGTGCTCATATGTACACATATTCACATAACAAATTCACATTTTTATCAAGAAAGGTGTTACCCAGGGAAGTGGTGAAATTCTCCTTAAAGGAACACAAAAAAAATAGCATTTAAATCTTTGTTTTGAAACTCATTTGCAATGTTTAATAATTTTCAATAATATAACTTTATCAGGAATACAATTATCCACGGAGGAATCGATTCTCTTTCTAAATGATTAAGAGAAGTACACTCTTTTCTTCTGAGGAAATAATTTACCGATTCAATAGCATTAACAGTATAATATTATGGGTAGGATCACATGTATAACAGGTAAGGCATGCTAGTGGGTCCTAGACTACCCGGACATGGCATAATAGTAGCTACGCACGGACTTCCGTCACCTCGTGCATACGTAACCCCCGCAGATAGCAGCACATATTTAATTAGTTCACCAAGGGGGACAATACCCCCTCACAAAGTTAGAAAGGAGACTTACCCCGCTCCGAAATTTGATAACCGGCTTCCAAGCCCTTCCGATGACTCAAATCATTGCACAACGCTATGAAACTAGCCAAAACGGCAAACTAATGAAAATATACTCTAATACTTATTAAGAATTCAAATTATATAAATTCCCAACCCCGCTCGAAAAGTTGACCAATTTTCCCTCGGGTCCACGTCCCCGGATTCCAAAATTTTTCGAAGATAATGATTACCTATGACTTTACTAGCTCAAATATATAATTTACTCTTAATTTCCTGCTCAATTTCGTGGTCAAAATCCAAAATACCAATCTCTATGTCTTCTACCAAAAACCCACAATTTCAACTAATTTCCATGTTCTAATCCATATATACATGTATTTAACTCAAAATTTTGAAGAAAACACTTACCACATTTCATATGGTGAAAATCACCTCAAAAATCGCTTCAATCCGAGCTCCATAGCTCAAAATATGCTAAAAATGGCCGTAACCTCGATATATAACTTCTGCCCAGGTATTTACTCATCGCGATCACAAAGTACAAAAATTTCCCCCAAAATTTGCTCTTCACGATCGCGGAAAAAGCTTCGCTATCGCGAAGAACAAATGCCCAGCTCTTCCGGACATCCTCTAGTATAATGGTCATAACATTTTGCACAAAACTCTAAATGACAAATGATTTAAAGTTCTCAAAACTAGACTTCAAGATCTACAACTTTCATTTCATACAAAATCCCAAAATTCCTTATAGATTGTGAGATATGAGCCTCCGAAGTCGAGTCAGTGTAGCCGAACATTTCCTCTACGCGATCGCGAAAAGCTTTCCGCGATCGCGATTCACTGGCCCATTTCTCTCATTTTACTCATCGTAATTTTTACCAATTCCCCATGATCGCGTAGCACACTGCTGTAGCCAAAAACCAGCAGCTATAAATGGCCTAGAAATGGTCCGAAACTCACCCGAGCACCTCGGGACTCCGTCCAAACGTGCCAACAAGTCTGAAAACATATCACGGACTTAGTCGAGGCCTCAGATCACATCAAACAACGTCGAAATCACGAATCGCACTAAAACTCAAACTTTGTGAACTCGAAATTTCAAACTTCCACATCTGATGCCGAAACCTATCAAATCACGTCCGATTGACCCCAAATTTTTCACACAAGTCATATTTGACATTACGGACATGCTCCAACTTCTGGAACATTCCGACCCCGATATCAAAATTTCCACTTCCGGTCGGACTTCTCAAAAACCTTCAAATTTCTATCCTTAGCCAAATGACTTCAAAATGACCTACGGACATCCGAATTCACTTCTGATCGTGCTCCCAAATCCAGAATCACCATGCGGAGCTATTCCCAGACTAGGAATCCCAAACGGACATCAATATCACTGAGATGCACTTCAACCCAAACTTAGGAAATTTCTTCAAAATGCTGACTTCCACAATATACGCTGAAACGCTCATGGGTTATCTAACGCCCGATCCGGACATACGACCAAGTCCGAAATCATCAGACGAACCTGCAGGAACTTTCAAATCCTGATTTGGAGGTCGTTTACTCAAAATTCCAATCTTAGTCAATTTCTCCAACTTAAGGCTTCTGAAATGAGAATTTTCTTTCCAATTTGACTCCGAACTTCCCAAAATTCAACTCCGACCATGCATACGAGTCATAATACCTGAAATGGAGTTGCTCATGACTTCAAACCGCTGAACGACGCGCTAGAGCTCAAAACGACCGGTCGGGTAGTTACATTCTCCCCCACTTAAATAGACGTTCGTCCTCGAACGTGCTAAGAAGTGCTCTGGAGTTACCTGAAATCACTCATTAACACCTCGTGCACCTGCCTGTGCTACCACAACCCAGTTGGGCACATTAGCTTGATCAAATCTGAAGGTTTCTTCTTTTATCCATATAATAAGCTCAAAATCCAATTCCAACACCTAAAATTCTCTGTCGGGCATGTTCCTAATATATAAACACCGTATCAACTACCACACAATATACCAGAACATGACTGCATTCCTTTGCTGAATTAGCACCATGCACTGCATAATTCGCCATCTGACCACAATGACACTCCCTGAACCTTAATAGCCAAAACTCCACGAATCTGATGCTTCCAATGCACCTTACAATATATATACATATATCCTGCTATAATGCTGACGATACCATCACAACGGAGGAAGTGTGTAAAAATTCATAATCAACTGTCGAGTTACTAAATCATTGAATATCTCCTCTTGACTAGAATCATCACCTCATTACAAACCAATAAGGGTAACTGTCCTTTAATGTATTTCACATAATCTTATCGCACTTGATCCCTAATCAAATAATCTCGTCTCACCCAGTATGAACTTCTCAGACAACAAATCACCTCAAACACGACCAACAGTCTCACATGACTCCACAACGTTCCATTAGGCCACAACTCGAACATGATACATAAGAAATGACTCATGAAGGGACTACTTGACTCACGCAACATATAGGAACTTTCCACAGAGAATAAGAAGTAAAACACAAGAAAAATAAATATAGGAACCTTACTCATCATCACACTGTTGCGGCGTGCAACCAGATCCAATAACATACCCGTGGCGACGTGCCACCCTATCCACACATAAGATTCTCATAAGGAGATATACATAGAGCTGAATTGCTCATTATCACAAAATACTGAATATCGATCATAAGCATACTAAGTGCATAATACCATCCTGGGAGACTGATAAAGCCATATGCTACAAAACTCAAGCACCATATATATATATATATATATATATATATATATATATATATATATATATATATATATATATATATATATACTCTAGATCACAAGAGCTATCCCGCTCACATAACATCCCTACTATGCGGGACCTCAACACATAAGAAATTATCAAGCCATTTCACAACTCACACGGCACAATAATAATATCACATGAATTTGACGAAGACGGAACAACACCTGCTATTCCAATACCCCTCCTTGAGGAGCGCTATACTGAAATGAACACATCTGCCTCACATGAACCCCATAATCTTGTTTAAATCCATTCACACACTTCAAGCCAATTATGCTCGCACTGAACTAGCCTGATAGCCTTACCTAGGTCCAAAATAACCTACTTCCTCTCATAACACGCAAGAACAACCATCATAGCCGAGATAAACACCCCACAATCCATAACCAAATGAACCAGATGCCTTCCAGGCATAAATTCTCAAATAAGCAATATTACACTTCTTTATACTCAGTCCAAATCTTCAACCCATTAAGTGACTACATGTCACACTCATACAATATTCCCGTGGTCACGCTCCCACGACCTTCCACAAAAGGTAGCAATCTGCACATCCACCACTGGCCACACTAACGCTGTAAAACAAATCAAGAACCCATAACCAGGGTACAAAGCCTCTTTCACCGAATATCGATCTCAGATGACACTGAAGATAACACCAACTTACTCTAAATTTAAAATCACTTTTTCTTGCTCATCCGAGCTAATGACATCCTTGTTAACACCGAACCGCAATCTCGATTCCTTAATTCCAGTTACACACTGTTTACTGCACCTAACATGCCAATATGAAATTGCGCAAGAATTCCATCATAACTCCGGAACCACTAATAGGGTGAACACTTCATCATATAGAAATATTTTACTTACCTCAATTCAAGAGAACAATAACAATACTCAAGTGAATCCTCACAATCACAATACATACAAATATTTAAGTAGTGGTCTGAACCACCATAACCCTTCCGGGATCCGCCTACACCTGACAGGCCATAGCACGTGCACATGAAATCCATTACGCAGGCCTACAAGCCCCGCGCATACCGGCCCAATCCACATGCATAATTTAATTACCCTGACGAAACTGATCATTGTCGTGCATGTGCCATTTCAATCATGGCTAATCAATCTATCTTAAACATCTTTAATTGCCTCAGGAATAATAGTAACTTTCTTCAACTGATAGCAACTCAACCCTCACTCATTCCGAGTGACCTTGATTCACGAGGCCATGCTGCCTATATCCCACAACCCATCTCATACCCTCCTGATAATCTTCCTACAACCCGGAGTTTATTTCTCTCACTCCTCGAATACTATCCTGCATGCTGAAAATAACATGCAACACTCCAACCATTTTCCCTTTCTCAGGAATTATACTGCAAAAGCTCGACTCTTAATCATACTGGTGCCTGAAACCCTTAAACACCGCGTTCTTAACTTTTAAATTCACTAGGATCGCTATTGAGAGTCACCCACTCTGACTGGCCCCGAATAAAATCAACTCCAAGGCTCTTCTAGCACATGAACACCCTTTTCAATGAAACATGGGACTGAGTCACTACCCTTGCAACTCGCTTATGCCTTAAGCATAAATTCTGAATCTTTCAAAGCCCAACCCTGGTCCAATAGGGCTAAATTTTGCACACATTCCTCAAATCCCACGCGCAATTACCATTTTACTCCTTTCCCTTAGCTGAAATAACTTGCCAACACGCTGACAATCCGCGACCCCATGAGAAGACAATCCTTCAACCCAACTGCAGGTGGTGGGACTCCCTACTTAGCCTGAAGCTACTCCTTGCACCACTCTAGACCCTGCTGAGATCCTTTTCCCTTTATTAGCATTATTTTGCTCAACCAATCCGTCCAATTCTTCTAAATTCCCATGTCAGCATTCCCTCACAGAAACTTGCCAACCATGTAACCGCTAACCTACTCACAGGAGATAACCCACTTGTAGAAGTCACCAACTTTACCAGTCCATCCGCTCTTCATGGACATCCACTAAATGCGCTACAACATCTTCAAATTCACCTCCACATTGCGTCCTTCTTCATTCCTAAAAACTCTTCCCTAATGTATACAACCTTCCTCCGAAATAACCCATATTTCAACTTAAGCTCGTGGACCCAATCACCATCCACTAAAGCTCTCAAACTTTCCCTCAAGATAGGCAGATTTCTTACTATTCTACTTCTGGGCTACGTTGCCACTCTTCCACTTGTCAAACACATTCCTTTAAACAACCACCTGAATTCCGTTCCTTACACCTGGCCTTTTAGAAATTTAGCTGCCGCCTGACACTTCTCACATGTCTTCCTTCGTCGTATGCTGCCCAATTGCTGCCTCAATTAAATATCATTCTTTGTAGTTCTTAATCCAGCAGTTCTCCACGATTTCAAACTCTCCGAAGATCATCTATCTCGAGTTGCCTTCATTATCAACACTTATCCAGTACTGAACCACCACGCCTCACGGTCCCTGATAGCCGCTTCTTCAATACTACTTCACAACACTCTGACCCAATGCAACCGAACAAACCATAGCACCGACAGAATTAACACATTCCATTCGATCAAGGACGACGATAACACATCACAGGTGAATACTCCACCTTACTTGAAAAAACCAAGTCTTACTACTTTATCAACCCCAACTGGACCATTCATAATCCAAATGCCTTTCCTCTGCCGGAACTAAAATGTTGAAATCTCTAAATCACGCCCCAAGAAAACCTCCCCTCAAGCCATTCATCACCCCCAACATATGGGCAAGCATTCTATCATCATATTGACATCACGCGATAACCAATCATAAGCATCATCACTACATGAGCATAGACTTAAGGCTCTCAAAAACACATCTACTGAGCTAAAACAACATATTATCCTTCTGCAAGGCCATAACAACAGCCCCGACCAATTATACATGGAAAACATCTCGCATCATATCCGTAGCACCATTTCAATTCCTCAAATTCCCGATTCATAGCAAGTGCTTCACGACGCGTAATATTGAGTAGGAATAAACATAGGCATAATCCTTAAAGGAATCAAATCGCACGATGAGGAATCAAGAAGGGAAGTACTCCTAACAGCCCTGTAGCCTCTCGAAGATAAGTACAGACGTCTCCGTACCGATCCGCAAGACTCTACTAGACTTGCTCATGACTCGTGAGACCGAACGGAACCTAGTGCTTTGATACCATGTTGTCATGACACAAAATCTATTAAGGTCGTGATGGCGCCAGACACCATCGTCAAGCAAGCTAATCATTAATTAGTTGAAATAAATTCCTGTTTTAACATTTTTGAAATCATTACCTTTTCCTTTATTACATGATAACTAAACAAAATTCCGTTAAGTAATTACGATGGTTTAAATATTCAATTTTAGCAAATATATCCCAAACACATCCCGGAATCCGGTGTCACAAGTGCATGAGCAATTTCTAAGAATGTATACAATCGTTACAAAGCTTGTCCGAGATACAAATTGGACAATGGAATTTAAAACAAAATGAATACAATACGAGGGAGACTCTTTTAGCTGCGGATCGCCTCCGGATGATGCAACTCGCCTAAGTTTCCAAACCAGCCACATCGCTGTGAAAGTACCTGTGCAATAAAAATGAATAGCAAGTGTAGCATGAGTACGAAAATAACGTGTACTCAGTAAGTATCTCGCCTAACCTCAGAGAGGTAGTAACGAGAGGTTGATTTGACACTTGCTAGAGGTCAATTTAGTATAATCAAGTGAGACACTAAGCATGAATGTCATAGGAAATTTATTAAACTATCAGGGATAAGGAATATCAATTCTTCTTATATTTAAAACTTTAACACCTTCGTCATTTCAGTTGACAATTTAAATAATAATCAGGGATGAGAACATCGGACTTATTTCACATTTTACACATCAATTCTTCTTCTTTTTAACTGGCAATTAAGAATTTCCTTAGGCCGATAAACATGTATAAATCACAGGATATACGCAGCAATTATCACGCGCAAGAAATGTCGAGGGTCGAATGGCACGAACCAACAATAATAAATGCTGCACTACCGAAGGGTCTAACGGCTCGAACCATAGATGCATCTATTTTTCCCGCTCGCGAATGAGTCATGAGATGCGATCAACATAATAATAATAAGGCTAACCTGCTTGCGAATCATACCTGCGACTCAGGTGCTTATATGTACACATATTCTCATAATAAGTTCACATTTTTATCAAGAAAGCAGTTACCAAGGAAAGTGGTGAAATTCTCCTTAAAGGAACACAAAAAAAATAGCATTTAAATCTTTTTTTTAAACTCATTTTCCAAGTTTAATAATTTTCAATAATATAACTTTATCAGGAATACAATTATCCACGGAGGAATCAATTTTCATTCTAAATGATAAAGAGAAGTACACTCTAGTCTTCTTAGGAAATAATTTATCGATTCAATAGCATTAACAGTCTAATATTATGGGCAGGATCACATGTACAACACGTAAGGCATACTAGTGGGTCCTTGACTACCCAGACATGGCATAATAGTAGCTACGCACGGACACCCGTCACCTCGTGCATACGTAGCCCCTGCAGATAGCATCACATATTTAATTAGTTCACCTAGGAGGACAATTCCCCCTCACAAACTTAGAAAGGAGACTTACCCCACTCCGAAATTCCATAACCGACTTCCAAGCCCTTCCGATGACTCAAATCGTTGCACAACGCTCTGAAACTAGCCAAATAATGGCAAACTAATGAAAATATACTCTAATACTTGTTAACAATTCAAATTATATAAATTCCCAACTCCGCTCGAAAAGTTTACCAATTTGCCCTCGGACCCACGCCCCCAGATTCTGAACTTTTTCGAAGATAATGATTACCCATGACTTTACTAGCTCAAATATATAATTTACTCTTAATTTCATGCTCAATTTCGTGGTCAAAATCCAAAATACCAATCTCTAGGTCTTCTACAAAAAACCCACAATTTCAACTAATTTTCATTTTCTAATCCATATATACACATGTATTTAACTCAAAATTGTGAAGAAAACACTTACCACATTTCATATGGTGAAAATCGCCTAAAAAATCGCTTCAATCCGAGCTCCATAGCTCCAAATATGCTAAAAATAGCCGAAACCTCGATATATAACTTCTTACCAGGTATTTACTCATCGCGATCGTGAAGTACAAAAATTTCCAGCCCAAAATTTGATTTTCGCGATCGCGAAGAACAAATGCCGAGCTCTTCCAGATAGCCTCTAGGATTATTTTCATAACCGTTTCCACAAAATTCCAAATGACAAATGGTTTAATGTTATGAAAATTAGACTCCAAGATCTAAATCTTTCGTGTTTACACAATCTCCCAATTCTTTATACATTTCGAGCTATAAGCTGTTAAATTCATCCCTGTGCAACACATATTTCTTCTTTATCTTCCCCGACACCCTGTAGTGTAACAGCCATATCTCTTTGTACACAAATCAAAATTATAAATGGTTTACTTTTATAGAAACTAAACACAAAGCGATACAACTTTCGTTTTTATAAAATCTCTAAATTCTTTATAGATTGTGAGATATGAGCCTCTGAAGTTAAGTCAGTGCAGCACAACATTTCCTCTACGCGATCGCGAAAGGCTTTCCGCGATCGCGATTCACTGGCCCATTTCTCTCATTTTACTTATTGGGATCGCGACAAATTCCCGGCGATTGCGTAGCACACTGCTGTAGGCAAAAACCAGCAGCTATAAATGGCCTAGAAATGGTCAGAAATCACTCTGAAACTCACCCGATCCCCTCGGGACCCCGTACGAACGTGCCAACAAGTCTGAAAACGTATAATGGACTTAGTCCAGGCCTCAAATCACATCAAACAACATCAAAATCACGAATCGCACCCAGATCCCAACTTTATGAACTTAGAAATTTCCAACTTCTACATCTGATGCCGAAACCTAACAAATCACGTCTGATTGACCCCAAATTTTGCACACAAGTCATATTCGACATTACGGACCTGCTCCAACTTCCGGAATCGCATTCCGACCTTGATATCAAAACTTCCACTTCAGGTCGGATTTCTCAAAAACCTTCAAATTTCTATCATTATCCAAATGAGTTCAAAAATGACCTACGGACGTCCGAATTCACTTTCGATCGCGCTCCCAAATCCAAAATCACCATACGGAGCTATTCCCAGACTCGGAATCCCAAACAAACATCAATATCACTGAGATGCACTTCAACCCAGACTTAGGAAATTTTTTAAAAATGCTGACTTCCACAATATACGCCGAAACGCTCCCAGGTTATCCAAAGCCCGATCCGGACATACTCCCAAGTCCAAAATCATCATACGAACTTGCATGAACCTTCAAATCATGATTCGAAGTTCGTTTACTCAAAATTCCAATCTTAGTCAATTTCTCCAATTTAAGGCTTTTGAAATGAGAATTTTCTTTCCAATTTGACTCCGAACTTCCCGAAATTCAACTCCAACCATGCCTACGAGTCATAATACCTGAAATGGAGCTGCTCATCAGTTCAAACCACTGAACGACGCGCTAGAGCTCAAAACAAATGGTCGGATCGTTACAATTTTTGATTACTGGGTTGCCGTCTTTCAGGTAAGTATATTGCCTAACCTTGTGTGGGGACTACCCCTTAGGATTGATTCTTCTATGTTGATTGTAGTCCGTGTATGCGAGGTGACGAGTGTGTAGTCGGACTTATTTGCAAATAGATTGCCTTTAGAGATTTTAAGTGCTTATGTTCCCAGTGTATGAATTGAAATTGTTATATCTGAATTTCCTGATTTCTTGTTTCATCTCTCCCTGCTCAAATTAGAAGTACTTGCCTAGCATTCCTTGTTTCTTATATGATCTTAATTGACTTAAATGAAGACTTCATTTTTCCTACCGTTATACTATATCTTTCTTCATATGCTGCCTATGTGACAAAAACTAGTATAATCTCGCCCTATAAATGTCTAACAAGTAATTGGAATATCTATACGTTGATCAAGCATGCCCGTGAGTCGTACATTGTGATTTAAATGATATTCCCCTTAAGTACTACTTAGGTTAATTGATGACCGCCCATGTTGATGGTATTTCTTGATGCTGCCTATTTACTGAGTATTTGTTCAAACTGAGTTTATTCGGTGAAGCTAATTGTCTAAGTGAATTGGTTATAACTGGTTCCCTTGCCGGGATGATTTGGTTTCTTGGTTGCGAACTTGAATATATAGAATCGTTGCTATATTTTCCTTGTTTTCCCCTCTTTATGCTGCTTTCTCTTTGTGCTTGGCATTCCTTTCAGTGGCTACTTCTTATGAGTGAGTTTTACTATTTTTGTGATTTAAGTCTTTGTATTGATTTGGTCATCGCACTTGCATTCGGTCTTGTTTGCTTTTGCGCCGGTTGTGGCAATATATGTTGTTTCTGTCGCATTCTGGTTGATTTCCTAACTGGCTGCATTGCATATTTAAATTGGGACTACGGACCGAGATCCGGGAGCTTTCCCCGTGTACTGCATTGCATATTTAAATTAGGACTACGAACCGAGATCCGGGAGCTTTCCCCCTGTACTGCATTGCATATTTAAATTTGGACTACAGACCGAGATCCGAGAGCTTTTCCCCTTGTACTGCATTGCATATTTAAATTGGGACTACGGACCGAGATCCGGGAGCTTTCTCCCTGTACTGCATTGCATATTTAAATTGGGACTACGGACCGAGATCCGGGAGCTTTCTCCCTGTACTGCATTGCATATTTAAATTGGGACTACAGACCGAGATCCAGGAGCTTTCCCCCTTTACTACATTGCATATTTAAATTGGGATTAAGGACCAAGATCCGGGAGCTTTCCCCCTGTACTGCATCGCATATTTAAATTGGGACTACAGACCGAGATCCAGGAGCTTTCCCCCTTTACTACATTGCATATTTAAATTGGGATTAAGGACCAAGATCCGGGAGCTTTCCCCCTGTACTGCATCGCATATTTAAATTGGGACTACAGACGAGATTCCGGGAGCTTTCCCCCTGTGCTGCATTGCATGGCAAATTCTGAGTTGCGGACTGAGTTCCGGTGGTTTCATCATTGAGGAGATTTGGATCGAAAGATATATATATATATATATATATATATA